>CM064509.1:31318192-31416193 GCA_032716605.1 Paralithodes platypus | reverse complement strand
GAACTCAACACAGTTACGTCCTTCGTCTAGAGAGCTGCTTACCTGTTCCGCCGTTTCTTTGATGTTTTTCCAACATGGGCCCCAGTTTACTGGGTGCTAGAATATTCTGTCCTTTTGACCCTCGTTGATCGTTCCATCTTCCTCTAAAAGGATTGAAATCTACAGGGGACCCTGGTAGCAGTGTCTCTTTGACCACTACCATATGATCTTGCCGTACGGCTGAGTTGTGGGAGATTCTACGTTCTGCCTTCGGAGAAGGCAGTATAACTTTTATGAGCTCTGAAGGTTCAAATTCAGGAAAAGGAACTTTTCCAAGTCGTAAAGGGGTAATGTGGACTGTTTTTACCTCAGATTTGTCACCCAAATCCAACTTCGTCTCTTCTGATTCTGTCCCCAGGAGACCGGGAAAAAACTCCGGTGCCTGAGAGGCAGAAACTGAGGAGAGTTGTTGGGAGCCGGGCCGGCTCTGTTGTGAAAGTGCATCCCCTGGCTCTGCACTGGCATGAACTTCCGCCTTAACAAGAAGAGTACCGGTAACTAGCTTTGCGTTGTTATCCTGTTTCCTGGGGGACTGTGGATGCTGTACTGCGTGTGTGCACTGCCGCCGGGGTGAGCTTGGTCCGGACCACTGCCGGGCCCCAGGAGACACCGAGCGCACCCTCTTGGGGTGGGGGTATTTGCCTCATACCAATCTGAGGCCTCCTCTGAGTCCTGAATAGTTACTTGTTCTACTGCATATTGAGTCATAGCTGTATCACTACCTGTTGACTTTATTATCGGAGAATCTTCAGAACCAGAGTACAGTAAGAGTAATTGCAACAATTCTGCGTCGTCATATTGTAAAGTGACGTTGGCTACTCGTTTGGCATACGAGGTAAATTTTGCGTTAATGTCTAATAGAGCAATTAAGCATGATAGATCTTCTTTACTCCACCACTCCGTGTACAGGTCCAAACAAACTGGGGAACTTTCTGGGAGGTCCAGAGGAAACTGTGCTCTATCGATGCAAAGTTACGCATCTTTTCGCATAATTTATGACCGATACTGTGTACACGAGAACATGTTAGTGGAGCCAACATTTTAAAGAGAGGGCATAATGGTGGCCGAACTAAAAAAAACCCCCCCACCCCCCCCCCCCCGACGGACGAGTGCCATCCTCTGATGCTGTGCCGTAATCGGATGTGACGAGATCTGGAAATAAACTGTCCCGGAGGAATCAATGCTCATATATAAACTGCGAGTTTTACACATCCTATCCACCCAAGTCTGGCGCTAGTCCCTATGCTAACTTCCCGCCGGTCTTGTAAACAAGAACCAAAAGGTTTCTTGCAACCGAACTCCTTACCTATGACATGTGTCACTGACCAAAAACCTTTGGTCTCCTGTAAACAAGAACCCACAAGGTTTCTTGCAACCGACCTCACCTATGACTGTGACGAGATCTGGAAATAAACATTTCCAGGAATCAATGCTCATAAGTATAAACTGTAAAGGTTTTACACATCCTATCCAGCCAAGTCCGTAGGGAAGCTAGTTATAGCTCAATTGCTATTCTAACTTTCCGCCGGTCTTGTAAACAAGAACTAAAAGGTTTCTTGCAACCGAACTCCTTACCTATGACATGTGTCACTGACCCAAAAAACATCCTTTGTCTGTTATCTGTCTTAACTTTCCACGGAAAGTGTGATGGATAACGACCACTAGACTGTGCTGCCGGGCTTAAGAAATCTTGTTAGTGCATAGTTCACTAGACTGCCGCCGGGCTTAAGAAGTCTTGATAGTGCATGGAACCATTGGGTGAGTTCACTCGGCGGGCCGAGATCCTTCCGTCAAAAATAGCGTTTCCGCCGGAAGGAGCGTGGGACAGCACACCACGCCGGGGACAGGTTCTGGTTTTCCTAACGCCTGCGTGGCAGGCGTCAGTACACAGAAAGATCGCCGAAAGGAACAACCAAACCCACGGCAACGTAAGCTAACTGTGAGTCATACGTCCCGAACAAACGTCCCCCACCATAACTCAGGACGTTTCCCGACTCCGTGTTGCATGTCTAAAAACACTACATGTCAAAACGGGAGAAAGCATAGGCTAAATACATATAATCACAATCAATGATATGTTAAACCCCTAGCCGCTAAGGAGAAAAAACAAAACCCTACTGAGGCTGGCCACGAGGCTTGTAGTAAGCATAATTCTGTTGATTACCTACCTCTTGAAGACACAGCAACCCACACTGGTGAAGACGGAGGGGGGGGGGCCCCCCACGGGAGATGGGGCAACGCAGGTTCGTACCCTAGAAAGCCTCACACCACGTGTGACAACTCTTGAACTAGGGTGCCTGCTTAGAACAATTAAATGCAACTGCCTCATAGAGATGGCCTGCTGCATAATCCTGCGGATAAAGTAGCCTCCTAACTAGTAGCTAAAGGCAAAACTAAGGCGCAGAATACATACAAGAAAAAACATGAGGCGCGGGATCTGGAGACCTGATGGCGCCTGTCTAACGTACCCTATTTAAACACTTCCCTGCGAGCATACCAATTGGGCAGCCAGTGCTAGCTGATCTAAACCTGTTCACATACAACTCAGATAAATACCAATGAGTAAGGACTCACTAGAAGTCAGCGAACGAAGAATGTGGCCGGAACACTGGCGCGCACGTCCGACTGGGAGGGTCGCGGGGAAGGGAAAGCGGAATGGCGTCTCTCTTGCCACGGTCTGGGCTAGAATCCACGCGCAAGAAATCCATGAGATGGAAAGCTATAGCAAAACAAGTTTTGAGTTTAATTTTTCTCTTTTATTTTTTACGAAGTTTTTTCGTAGTGTGTACCCCAATCATAAGACGATTCCATAAGAGAAGTAGCGTTACACTTATGATGTAGTACTCCTGATTCCCCGCAGCGGGAGTTTCAAACTGGCTACCCGCGGGCGCTTGAAAGGAGGCTATTATATTAATAGGCATGTCGTCAATGATGGAGGGGCCACTAATAAATACAAGCAGTCCAAGATTGTGATACCACAAACTAAGACATTTGCAAGAATAAATTTGTTGTAAGAATAATTTGGTTCGCCTTATTGGGGGTAGGATATACAGTATTTACAAACGTCTAGAGGACAACAATGATCCAAGCACTGTCTTGAAGGGTGAAGAAACTCACCACTTTCGTTCTAAATCATTAATATGATAACGATAATTTACCTCGTCTACAAATAGGAACGCCTAGATAAACAACAATGAAACATAAGCTCAGTGAATGATTTATATATATTTATATACTAGCACTAATAACAAACAAAAAACAATTAATAAGAAAAGAAATACTAATATCATAAGCAACTTCCTACATCAGAGTAAGAAAAAAAAAGGGTCCGTAACAAGAAAAATACAAAAATAATATAACTCCCAAAAGAAATCGGGAAAAAATAAAAAGCCTTGGGACTGAGGACTCGATGGTGGGTTGGTTGGTCAGTGAGGAGGGAGGGAGGGAGGGGAGGAGTAAGGGGCCCGGGGCGCATATTTCCGAAGTCGAGACTAGTATATATCATAGGGGAAATTAGGACCAATCAGAGGCCGCAGTGGCAGTGACGTCACCCACAAGGGGAGGAGCCAGTCTGTCTGTCACTCTCTCTCTCTCTCTCTCTCTGGGTGAGGAGCCTGCCTGCCTCTCTTTGGTTTCTCTCTCTCTCTCTGGTAAATAGAAGAAGTAAGTCACCTATAGTATAACAAGTTATTTCAAATATTAACTACATTAAGGATACATTATGATTGTGCTATGTAATGGTTATGAGTAAATAAGAGTAGCCTACCGTATTACGCGTATTGCACAACCATGGACAGAAATTCCTTGACAATTTTAGAAGGCACAATATTATTTCACTGGCGAACTATATTGATTCCTGTGACACTTAAGCAGTTAACCTGTGCTGATAATTTCAAGAAGGAACTTAAGTCACTCATATATCTAAAGGGTTATATATACAGTATATACATAGCCTATACATTACTTTATTTTAAATGTCATTAACATTATCAGATAGTACAACATATATTAAGCATCAAATGTTATGAAATAGTTAATTTTTTTTTTTTCTTTCTATGTGATTGAGGGAGGCAAAAGGCATAACTGCCTATAGCGAGTGCCCCCCCCCCCCCCCCATAGTTGAAAGAGTGACAGGGCCAAAATCAAGGGACGTTCGAGCCAAAATGCCTGGACACACGGAGTTTGAAGCAATTTAAGTCATAGGAAAGACTGATTCTGGGAGAGAGTTCCAGAGCTCAGCTGTTGAGTAGAAGAAAGTTTGAGAAGTAACGTTTCACTCTTGGGTTGGAGAGTTGCACAGAGTAGGGGTGGGATTGAGTTGCAAGACGGGTACCACGTGCCCTACGTAAAGGAGGTGGTATGCACTGGGATAGCTCTGAGGAACACTGATTATTATAGTAGCGATAGAATAGCGAGAGAGATGCAACATTGCGGCGGAGAGAGAGAGATTGCAGAGAGTTGGTGAGTGGACGGGAGTTAATGATACGAAAGGCCTTCCTTTCAACTTTGTCTAGGAGAGCGGTGTGAGAGGAACCTCCCCACACATGTGAACAATA
Organism: Paralithodes platypus; assembly: GCA_032716605.1. Classification (NCBI taxonomy): domain Eukaryota; kingdom Metazoa; phylum Arthropoda; class Malacostraca; order Decapoda; family Lithodidae; genus Paralithodes; species Paralithodes platypus. The sequence goes on along the minus strand of CM064509.1, from coordinate 31,411,598 downwards.
CTCAATACAAGGGCGCACTATGCCCCTGTACAGAGCAAGAAGCTGTGCAGGGGAAAAGAACCCCCTAAGGCAGTTGAGCACACCCAGCTTCTGGGAGGCTGCCTTAGCAAGACTGGTAATATGGTCCTTCCAAATGAGAGCAGAAGAAAAAGAGACACCAAGAATATTGAGAGAAGATGAAGGGTTGATTTTTGTATTGTTGAAGAATAAGGGATAGTCCGCTGGGAGATCCTGACGGGTAGATAGATGGAGAAATTGGGTTTTGGAAATTTGGGTTTTGGAAGGTTTTCTCTGCCCCAATTGGAAATAGTATTTAGATCAGAATTTAAGAGTTCTATGGCTTCATTACGTTTGTCGTTGAGGGATTGCTGGCTGGGGCGTTCTGAAAAACTAATGGAGCAGTGTAAGGTTGAGTCGTCTGCGTATGAATGGATGGGAATTAAGGTACAGTTAAGGAGATCATTTATAAAAAATTAGAAAGAGAATAGGAGATAGGACAGAGCCCTGAGGAACACCGGAGTTTATAGGGTGAGGAAGTGAACAATGGCCGTCCACAACCGCGGCTATGGAACGGCCGGAAAGGAAATTAGAGACAAAGGCACAGATGGAGGGATAGAAACCGAAGGAGGGTAGTTTAGAAATTAAAGATTTATGCCAGACTCTATCGAAGGCTTTCGATAAGTCTAGTGCAATAGAAAAAGTCTCACCGAAGTCCCGAAAGGAGGATGACCAAGAGTTAGTAAGATATGAAAGAAGATCACCAGTAGAGCGACCCTTAACCTGACAAGCGCGATATAGACCTAGGTGCTAGGGTAGTTATTTGTGCATTTCTAGCCCTGGATTCTGACAGAATTCGTTATATTTACAATATAAAGCATTATTTGTTTTCGGTATGCTTTTATTTTACATATATGATGTATTTTTTATATATGAACCTTCAAGAGTGCTAAAATAAGTGGGAAAAGCATTTGGGTGGTGAAAAACGAAGATATTGGCCACCCGGTCATAATCTCAGGCGAGAGAGAGCCACAGGCAGCCCTCCCCTCTCGCTGTCTGGGAGTCAACTGAGACGAGCGGGGCGGTGTGTGCCGGTGTCTGGGTGTTGCATAACGATCTTTTATGCAACCCACTTGTGCTACATTATCGCGGGAGAGAAAAATAACCGATAAATGATGATAATAAGTGGATAAATAGGTGATAATTGAGGAGGGGGGAATAAGGTAGGGGAGGGGGAGGGGTGAGAAACACATGGATGAGTACTAGAGGGGAATTATCTCACCTAGAGACAAAATCCTTTGTTTTGATAGGCCCTTTTTTTTTTGGAAGGCTTTTTTTATGGTCTTGCTTCCGTGAGGCCTATCGCGTTCCCTATAGGAAGCCTTCCGTGAGGCCTATCGCGCTTGCCGGGTTAAGGAAGCCATACTGGCGATCTGAGAGCAGATTATGAGAAGAGAAATGCTTAAGAAATTTGGAAGCAAGAATAGTTTCAAAAACTTTAGAAAGACAAGAGATAAGAGCAATTGGACGATAGTTGGAGGGTTGAGAGCGGTCACCCTTCTTTGGGACAGGTTGAATGTGAGCAAACTTCCAGCATGAAGGGAAGACGTTAGAGGATAGACAGAGACGAAAGAGTTTGCCTAGGCAGGGAGTCAGCACGGAAGCACAGTTTTTGAGAACAACAGGAGGAACACCGTCCGGACCGTACGCCTTATTAGTGTTAAGCCCAGAGAGGGTAGAAAGTACATCTTTAGAAGAGATTAGGATATTAGGCATAAGTAAGAGAGAGGAGGGCGGAGAGGGAGGAATAGCACCGGAATCATCCAAGGTGGAGTTTCTAGCAAAAGTTTGAGCGAAGAGTTTAGCTTTGTCAGAGGAAGAAGTGATGGTTGTGCCATCAGAGAGGGAAAGGGGAGGGAAAGACGAGGAAGAGAAATTGTTGGAGAGGTTTTTGGCTAGATGCCAGAAAGCTTGGGAAGAGCTAGAGTTGGATAGTTCAGTGCATTTATTATTGATGAAAGAGTGTTTGGCAAGTCGAAGAACAGATTTGGCTTGATTCCGGGCAGAAACATATGAAGAATGAGAGTCTTGAGTTTTAAGGCGTCGGTACCGTTTGAATGCTTCCTCCTTATTGCGGACAGCAGTAGAACAGGCGTGAGTAAACCAAGATTTTTTAGCATTAGTCTGAGAGAAAGAGAATGGAATGTATGCTTCCATGCCCGATAGGATTACCTCGGTAATGTGTTCAGCACTCTCCGAGGGTCCCCGGCCATGGAAGCAGAAATAATTCCATGGGAAATCGAAGAAGTACTGCCGAAGAGCCTCCCAGTCGGCAGCGCCAAAGTGCCACAAGCGCCGCCGGCTAGGAGGATCGGGTGGCTGTACTGGAGAGATAGGACAGGTGACAGAGATAAGTTTATGGTCGGAGGAGCCCAAAGGAGAGAAAAGATCGACAGTATAAGAAGAAGGGTTAGAAGTTAGAAACAGGTCAAGAATGTTGGGCCGATCTCCGATGCGATCCGGGATACGGGTGGGTTGCTGAACTAACTGCTCTAGGTCATTTAGGATAGAAAAGACGTAGGCTTGTTCACCAGGTGGATCAGTAGTGTGAGAGGAGAGCCAATGGCGGTGGTGAACGTTGAAATCTCCTAAGATGGAGAATTCTGAGAAAGGAGAAATGGATAGAATGTGTTCCACTGTAGAGTTTAGATAGTTTAAGTGCATAAGGTAGAGCCAAAGGCTAATTAGTAGGCTATATAATTATACGATACGTGTTAGTGAGTTGGGCCTAGGCCTATAGGCTACTTAGGCCTTATAATTAGTGTTGGGTGTGAAGGGGATCTGCCTTGTGTGAGCCAATCGACTTTCTGTAGACTCCCATTTTCTTTTATTCTTATGTATGACAGCTATTTCTATATTTTGCTAAATATTACTTTTATTGTAGTCGATATGTTATGATGTGATAATGTTAATGAATATTTATATAAGTACAGTGGTGGTTAGGGCTACTTGAACACCTCTTAACCCCATTATAACCAGGGCGGTACAATATTGTACCGCCCTTGGTACTTTAAGCCAATATAATATGTCATTTTTAAATAAAGCACAATGTTACAAATAATCCTGATCAAGACACTGGGAACACAACAAATAATGATTTTAAGCAAAACAACAATTAGTTCAATCAGCCTGTTCTCTAATATTAACGATTTTTATCGTGAAAGGTGCTGAACATAAAGAAACCATAGATATGAAGTGAGACATTTGGCATAAAGGTTACACTCACCTGTAAGGTTGGACTGTGATTCCAGATGTACGATGAGATATAATTGTGAATTTTGTTATTCCCTTCATATCAATCTATCACTTTCTCTCCTATCATTGATCTTTACTTATTCCCTTAGTCTATGTCTCGATTCAGCCACCCCCAGCTATGGGGTATGTGCCTGAGTGTATACATACCGTAGACTCCTCTACTATGTAAAGGGGTCGATGATACATACATACATACATACAGACATACATCTGTAGGCCTACATACATAATATTATGGAATGAGATCATTACATATGCGGAGAGAGAGAGTGAAAAGTGACCATTTATAGTTTATTTACGTTGTGCATGAATGTAAATTTAAATGATAATGATAAATAAAACAGGAACTATTTGAAATAATTTACCTGTCTAAGGAGAACTGGCAACACCCTCCTCCTCAAATCTTGGGACGAAAGATGCCAGAATCACAAAATGTTCATTGTTTACTCATTGCTTTTCAAGTAAAACCATAATTAATGGGAATAACATATTCTACTCTGGATGCTTATTTAATCTAGACAGAAACTATGCGAATAAATATTGATAACTTGTTATACTAGGTGACTTACTTCTTCTATTTACCAGAGAGAGAGATAAACAAACGAGAGGCAGGCAGGCTCCTCACCCAGAGAGAGAGAGACAGACAGACTGGCTCCTCCCCTTGTGGGTGACGTCACTGCCACTGCGGCCTCTGATTGGTCCTAATTTCCCCTATGATATATACTAGTCTCGACTTCGGAAATATGCGCCCGGGGCGAGGCAGTGATTAGCTGTGGAGATCCCGACATCACTAACACAAACACGGAGACGGTGAAGGGGGGGGGGGGTTTCAAGGAGTTACCATGAATTACTTGTAACTCGAAGACACTACAATCCATTCCAGGGAGATACTCTAGGTGAAAAAATTGAAACCGGAACTGGTGTAAGAAATTTCATAAGAGTACAAAACATGGCAAACAACAATAGGCTTGTTGTCCCTTGCGTGGATGCTTGTGGAGATATGAAAGATGGTTCAAGGAGTAAGCAAAATACGAGCATTATCATGTGCTGATGAAGAATTATAAGAAAAGGCTATATATGAAGTAATATTATGCTATGTTATAGTATTCTCATATTAATAACGGCTTTTGACAATTAGTAAAATAGTATGTGAAGCATACATTTAGTTCGGAATACGATTGGTCTAGCGATTGTGTAAATAATATCCAACTGACAATATATATATATATATATATATATATATATATATATATATATATATATATATATATATATATATATATATATATATATACCCGGTACATACAGTAACAATGAATTGGGCACTATATATTATAGTTCAGCAATGAAAAATTAGCTAACATTGGAAACTGACCAATGGAAGTGCAGATACATTATTTCTTAGTTCACAGATTTGGGAGTAGATTAAGTGAAAGTGTCAAATGGCCGGAAGTGTGTGTGTGTGCGTTTGTGTGTGTGTGTCAAGACAGAATGAGGGAGTGGAAACCAAGGTAGTGGAGGTAGAGGACAGAAAAACCCAGTGGTGAGAAAGGATGAGAGGGGGGGGGGGGGGGCGCAGGTAAGAGGGAGAGAGGCAGCAGGTAGAGGAAGACCCCCATTGATGAGAAGAAATGTCCACCCTAAGAAAATCGATGAGTAGATTCGTTCATTGGCTGGTCAGGGAAGGTAAACTACGTCAACTGCATAAAGGAGGGAGTAAAGCACTACCAAAAAACTACCGCCCGGTAGCTCTAACCTCTCACATCATTAAAGTTTTCGAGCGAGTCCTGCGAAGCAAAATTTCAACATTCATGGAGGCAAATGAACTACACAACACCGGTCAACATGGGTTCAGAGCGGGAAGATCATGTCTCTCACAACTTTTGGAACACTATGACAAAATTCTTAAAGCGCTAGAAGAAAAGAAAAACGTGGATGTCATTTACACCGATTTTGCTAAGGCATTTGATAAATGTGACCATGGTATAATAGCCCACAAACTGAAAGCAAAAGGTATAACTGGGAAAATCGGACGGTGGATATACAATTTCCTCGTAAACCGAAAACAATCGGTAGCAGTAAACCAAGTCACTTCTGAGCCTTCGGATGTCAAAAGCTCAGTGCCCCAAGGAACAGTGCTAGCGCCCCTTCTGTTCCTCATACTAATTTGCGACATAGATACCAACACCAGACACAGTACGGTGTCGTCTTTTGCTGATGACACAAAATTAAGCAAGATAGTAAACACACAAGAGGACACGGGCCGACTGCAGGAAGACATGAATGTAGTGTTCCAGTGGACCAGGGAAAACAACATGCAATTCAATGAGGAAAAATTCCAATTAATACGGTACGGAGATAATAATGGTGTTAAAGAAATTACAAATTACTTAACAGAATCTAACCACATAATAGAACGGAAAGACAGTGTGAAAGACCTTGGGGTATTAATGTCTGAAAATATGGGTTTCAAAGTACATAACCAGGTCAAAGTGGCGGCTGCGAAACGTCTAACGGGTTGGATTCTGCGTACTTTAAAACACGCGGTGAATTGCCTATGATAACGCTCTTCAAATCTCTAGTGCTACCGCGGCTTGAATACTGTAGCGTATTAACATCCCCATACAAAGCAGGTGAAATAAATGACGTAGAGAGTGTACAAAGAAATTTCACTTCGCATATAAGTTCGATAAAACATCTACACTATTGGGAGCGTTTAAGAGCACTGAATCTGTACTCACTGGAACGTAGAAGAGAACGTTACCTAATAATATACACATGGAAAATCGCAGAGGGTTTAGTACCAAACCTACATACTCCGATAGTCATTAAATTCAGTGATAGGAGAGGCTGGGAATGCAAAATCCCCCGGATGAATAACAGGGGTGCTATGGGCTCTCTGCGAGAGGGCTGGTTATCACACAGAGGCCCACGTCTCTTCAACAAACTCCCACGGCGAGTAAGAGACATGAGGGACATCTCGTTAGACAACTTCAAGAGAGCCCTAGATGTCGAACTGCAAAAAGTGCCAGACGAGCCCATCCTCGCAAGGGAGCGAGCTGTCGCTTCAAACAGTCTACTGCACCAAATTACCACCCATAACGAGGGACGTCGCGCTCCTTGGTGCCGCTAGAGGAGCGGCGAACACATCCAAAGGTAAGGTATCCACCTCCCCTCTCTCTCACTCACTTTCTCTCTCTGCACACACACGAACACACACACACACACACACTCCCATATACTTAATCTCTCTCTCTCTCTCTCTCTCTCTCTCTCTCTCTCTCTCTCTCTCTCTCTCTCTCTCTCTCTCTCTCTTTCTTTTTCCTCCCCCCTCCTGCCCCCCTCGCCTAGTACCTAACTTTTCCACTTCATTATTAAAGGTGCTGTGGCCAGCCCAGGCTCACAAGACTCCGATGGTCCTCCTTGGCTGGGTTGTGGTTGCTGTGGTGGTTGTTATGGTCGTGGCTATGGTGTGGTTGTTGTGGTAGTTGTTATGGTCGTGGCTGTGGTGTGGTAGTTTTGGTGGTTGTTATGGTGTGGTTGTTTTGGTGGTTGTTATGGTCGTGGCTATGGTGTGGTTGTTGTGGTGGTTGTTATGGTCGTGGCTGTGGTGTGGTAGTTTTGGTGGTTGTTATGGTCGTGGCTATGGTGTGGTTGTTGTGGTGGTTGTTATGGTCGTGGCTGTGGTGTGGTAGTTTTGGTGGTTGTTATGGTCGTGGCTATGGTGTGGTGGTTGTTATGGTCGTGGCTGTGGTGTGGTAGTTTTGGTGGTTGTTATGGTCGTGGTTATGGTGTGGTTGTTGTGGTATTTGTGGTGGTTGTAGTGATACTTAAGGTCGTGGCTATGGTGTGATTGTTGTGGTAGTTGTAGTGATAGTTATGGTCGTGGCTGTGGTGTGGTTGATGTGGTAGTTGTGGTGGTGGTTGTTATGGTCGTGGCTATGGTGTGGTTATTGTGGTATTTGTGGTGGTTTTAGTGGTACTTAAGGTCGTGGCTGTGGTGTGATTGTTGTGGTAGTTGTGGTGGGTTTGGCAGTTGTAGTGATAGGCTTAGTTGTGGTGGTTGTGGTAGCTGTGGTGGTATTTGTAGTGATAGTTATGATAGTGGCCGTGGTGTGGTAGTTGTGGTGGTGGTTGTAGTGATAGTTATGGTTGTGGTGGTAGTTATAGTGATAGTTGTGGTGGTAGTTATAGTGATAGTTCTGGTTGTGTTTGTAGTTGTGTTGGTGGTAGTTGAAGTGATAGTTATGGTCGTGGTTCTGTTTGTAGTTATGGAGGTGGTAGCTGTAGAGATAGTTATGGTTGTGGTGTGGTAGTTGTGGTGGTGGTGTAGTGATAATTATGGTCGTGGCTGGTTGTGGTTGTGGTGATATTTTTGGTGTGGTTGTACTTGTAGTTGTGGTGGTACTGGTTGTGATAGGGACTGATCGTAACTGTGGTCATATTTCTGGTATGATTGTACTTGTAGTTGTGGTGGTACTATTTGTGATAGTGACTGATTGTGGCTGTGGTGATATTTGTGGTGTGGTTGTGGTGGTACTAGTTGTAATAGTGACTGGTTGTGGGGGTGGTGATATTTGTGGTGTGGTTGTGGTGGTACTAGTGATAGTGACAGGTTGTGGGTGTGGTGATATTTGTGGTATAGTTGTGGTGGTAATAGTTGTAATACTGACTGGTTGTGGGTGTGGTGATATTTGTGGTGTGGCTGTGGTGGTACTGGTTGTGGGTGTGGTTATATTTGTGGTGTTAATAGTTGTAATACTGACTGGTTGTGGGTGTGGTGATATTTGTGGTGTAGTTGTACTTGTATTTGTGGTGGTACTAGTTGTGAAAGGTAATGATTGAATGTAGTGGGGTTTTTTTCTTCTGGTAATCGTTTAAATTAAATAACTAGCGTGTAGTTATGGTTCTAGTTGTAAAGATAGATTTAATGGTTGGTGATTGTGGTTGTGGTGGATTAGTTTGTGTGGTTGTGGTGGTAGTTGTGATATTAGTTGTAGTGGCAGTAGACGTAGTGTGGATGGAATAGTGGAGGTGATTGTGGTTGGAATAGTACATGTGGTAGTACTTGTGTTCTGATAGAGGTGTTGATTGCGGTTGTGGTAGGTGAGGTGATTGTGGTAGTGAAGGTGATTGTGGTTGTGGTAGAGGTGTTGATTGTGGTTGTGGTAGGTGAGGTGATTGTGGTAGTGAAGGTGATAGTGGAGGTGATTGTGGTAATGGAGGTAATTGTGGTTGTAATAGTGGAGGTGATTGTGGTAGTGAAGGTGATTGTGGTTGTGGTAGTGGAGGTGATTGTGGTTGTGGTAGTAGAGGTGGTTGTGGTAGTGGAGGTGATTGTGGTAGTGAAGGTGATTGTTGTTGTGGTAGTGGAGGTGATTGTGGTTGTGGTAGTGAAGGTGATTGTGGTAGTGAAGGTGATTGTGGTTGTGGTAGTGGAGGGGATTGAGGTTGTGATTACTATTTTTAAACAATTCGATTATAATTTTTAATGTATTTTACCTAAATTAAACGATTTCTTTAGCTTATGAATTACCTAAGCAATATACAGTATATCCCACCCATTTAACTCCTTGAGGATCATGGCGTATTTTGAAGGTTTATTCTCGATATCACTAGACGATTCCATACAGTTTATCTGTTGGCATTTAGAGGGCAAAGATTGTCTCAATTAACCCTCTGACTTCCCTATACCCTTCCTAATCTGAATAAATGTGTTTAATATTAGCTAGAAAACAGAAAAGTACTGCGTAATCCTATCTTGAAAGGGTTAAGCATTTATACCCCTGCTATCTTCACCGTCCCAGTGGTATAATTCACTGAGACAAACTTTAGGATTTCCGCTTCACTTGGTATACTGTTTTCCTTCACCTACTCCATCCACATCAACTTTCAACTCTCCATTAAACTCCTCCCCTATCTATACATTCCACTTTGTCTTTATCTATCTTTCCATTTTTGTTTTCAACCTCCTGTTTCTCTATTTTCTCTCTCTCTCTCTCTCTCTCTCTCTCTCTCTCTCTCTCTCTCTCTCTCTCTCTCTCTTTGTGTAGAAGTAACTCCAGAGCTACGTTAAGGTACTCATGTGAGTTTTTATAATAATAAAGGGGTTCAATAATATGGACTGAGCAAGATGCTGACGGTCATGGCCCAGAGCGTGCAAATCGACGCGGAAGGTTGCTTGGATAATACTGAACCGTAATAAGTTTGAAAATTCAGGTTTTGAGGCTTGCCAGGGATCAAGAACAATCCCAAGTTTTCAACAAAATCTCATACCATACTGTATACAGCCCAAAATAAGTAGCCACATGTGGAACTTAGCAATTTTGGGCTCTAATCTTATACATTTTCTTTTAGCCTACCAGACTTTTAGCAACTACCAATGTTAGTAAGTTAGCCTATACACTCGGCATAATCAAACGCTGTATATTAGCATAGCCTAGGCCTATCTTAGGTTCTCAGGTTAAGTTATATTGTTTGGATATTTAAAGAAAGTAGAGGGATTAGGCTAGGATATACTGTAATGAAAAATTAGGGTAGCCTATAATTGTACTCACAACCAATAGTATTGAATAGGCTAGTGTTTACAAATATGTTTTTCAAGGGATTTTGTTTTGATTAGGCTAATATGATGACAATATTCAAGCAGACACTGCGGCAATATTAGCACGCTCTATGCGTCAGATTTTGCCACTTTTTTCTGAAATCCCTCTGCGAGTGGTTATTTGCCTCCTGCTGGGATTATATATGAATATGATGATGACAATTATGTCCACCAAACACTGTCAAATTAAAAATAAACGCAGAGAGCGTGCAAACTGTGCTGTAGTCTCCTTGAACTGTAGTTAAGATACCCGGTAGCTACCGAATAATCTAAAAACACGCTCCCTGATAGTGTACAAGGCTATGAAAATCAGGGAAAATATTATAGTGAAAAGGTAACTCGGACTTTCTATAACATAAAGTAATAAAGGTAAGGATGTAGTATTCGAGGAATTTCGAGCTTATCGCCTGCCTTGTTTACACTACTCCCACGCTCGCGATCACATTTCCGTCTATATTGACTGCCGTGGGATACAACATTAGGTTGAGGGCCCCCCTCACTCCCCCATGACTTATTGTCATCATCATATATAGGCATTTTGCCAGCAGGGGGCAAATTACTTAAAAAAAACAGTCAAAAATCGTGAAGGATGTATCCGGGTGTACAGTCGTCATATTTACATAGGTAGTGCGCTCGACCGCTCGTGGGTATGTTCCCGTCTATTTTAACGGTTATTTTCCCCCTGCTGGCAATATAATATATGATGATAACAACATGTAATGGGGGGGGGGGGTGAGGACCCTGTCAACCTATTATTGAATCCTGCGGCAGTCAAAATAGACTGGAACATGATCGCGAGCGTTCACTGCTGCCGCCGTTCGGCGTAGTGTAAACCAAGGCAGGCGCCAAGTAGTATGTCCAAATACTACATCCTTCCCATAGGCCTAATAAATTCACAACATTTTAAAATCCAGATAGCCTATCTGAGTTGAGCCAATTCTGACAAAATCTAACAAATGTTGGCTTGAACATTATGATGGGCTAGCCTAGAGGGACAGAGACTAGCCTAGGTTAGTTTATTCAGTGGGGATGTAGCCTAAGAAAAAAAAATTAGGCCTACAATCCTGTATGAGTCGTGAAATTCATAAGAAAAATAGATTAGCCTGGGCTAGGCTAGCTTACATGATGATGTAGCCTGCTGTAGGCAAAGCCTAGGCCTAGCCGCCTAGCCTAACCCAATATGTGGTACGGTACTGGTAAGGTAGGCTAAATTAGTATATAAGATGATTGACCACTATTACTGTTAGCCCACAAATTTATATTAATATTACAGTATATGCCTAGCTATTTTTAGTTATGTAAAGTATGGTATTACTGGGAATTGTTGATAGCGTATCTCTGTCAAGCCTCAAACCTGGTAATGTTGACACTTATTGCATTAACACGTACCAAAATATAGTCACACCGTGCACAAAATTGATGCTTTGAAAGGGCTACATCAGTAAACCAATGAAAATCAATAATAATCGAAATATGTATAAGATGAGGAATAGGCTATCAGCTGGCAGCCCGAAATTGCCCGAATCGTCCGCACGCGAATTCACGCCGAGATCAGGTGGTCTTCTAAAACGTTTAATAATATTACTTTATTTTCAATATCGTGCATTATATCATGTTAATAAAATTACATAGTGGTCAAATCCATTATTTAGTCACACTGACTCCAATTATATAAGAATGTTATGAACAAAATGACGAAGGGAAAACTGAAGACCTGCCTAGTGAGAGTCCTTCAAATTCCAATATTTTCCCCTGTTTAAGGGAAAGATTTTTCCTTCCCAAGGGAAAGGAACGGGAAGGATTTTTTAAGAATACCAAATCGAAAGAAAATTCCTTCCTTTCATTTTCGAAGGGAAAGAATTGTTTAAGAATACGGCTCTTAGCCTCATGAATACAAGGAATAGCTAAGGCAGGAAAGTTAAGGGGAGATGGGCCCTTTATTTGGTCTATTAATTCAAATATTCCTTTATTTCTTAGTCTCCTTGCTAGACCTCCTTCAAACTTTTGAAAACATCCATTAGATCCCCCTTTTAGATTAATTTGTAGATTTTTCGGTAGAAAAATGTCCAGGCCGAAGGCCGATTCTTCTAAAAATACAGGCTCACTATCGTTCTTCAGGAAAAAACTCGACACCAAAATAGCATAAAAGGTCTTAATATTGTCAAGGAAATGGGGTGAAAGGTCTTAAAGTCGCCAAACTAATGATCCGAACGTCATAAAATCTGAAAACTAATGAGGCTAAGCATGAGGAAGAAGGGGGATGAGAAAAATTACCCATGTCCCCTTAAACTGGTTAGGTGCGGCACTAGTGTATGTAAATACAGTACATGTAAGATAAATCTGGAAAATACTTCCCTCAGAAATTGGTTAGTAGTTCAAGAAAAAAGTAGGTAGCATTGTGTATACTTAGTAGTGGAAGTATTTTACTACGAGTCTACAATCTCTATTTTTCAGCAAAAGGTATATCCATGAAATCGGTTGCAAACACAGATTATAAGAATCCTTTGTAATTTCTTGTAATTCTTTATTTTATATATTATGTGTGTATTATAATGTTCCCTACCTCTTGACTAGCCTATACCTGACCCTCCACACTGGTCCTCCACTCTCTCTCTCTCTCAAGTCACCACTACCACCCCCACCTCCTGGCGCCGCACCACCTCCCCCTCGGGCGTGGGGTGGAGTGTGGCTGGAGTGGCCCTTGAAGCAATAATAAGGGGGAGGTGAGGAGGACATTAGTGGTGTAATGAGGGTTGAACAGCGGGTCACAGGTCGCCTCTTGGTCACGTCTTCACCTCAGACACGGACACACTCACTCACGATACCCTGTACACAACACGAACACGCACATGGAGGCGCCCGCACACTCTTATGCACAAAGACACTCATGCATTCACGCTTGAACTCACACACACACACACACTATTTTCATTGCACGGTATTGTTTACTATTTACTATTTTGTTCTTAAATTTTCCGACAACACATACCAAATTCAAATATTTTGATTAATCAAATGTATATGTATGCAAGACCAGCAGTGTAATGACGCAAACTATACATATGTTTAGAGAACGAATACATAAACAGATATAACAACAAAAGCTGATAGTTAACATTGTATCATCAGTCTTTATAATAAGAGCCATGTTGCACACCTAGGTCTGTGTTTTGTCCGACTTCATATTAATGTTAGCTCCAAACATATATTTCAGGAAACTGACATCATGTGCATGATACATTTATATTACCAATGAAAACAACGTGTGACCCTAACACATATTTAAATCGATTATATCGAATAGCATAAGTAAATTAATGAAACATATGTAAGTAAATATTTATATCCGTTACTAAATAGGAAATATAGTTTGGTGTAGACAAATTGGATGCAGTACTGCACGAGTCTGAATCTACACACACCAATCAAATTATCAAAAGAATGGTGAACAAAGTTCATTATAGATAATACTTGTTGTCATATGTTGGCTCATATGACGCACACAATATAAAGAGCTTTGTATAATTTATTTACTTGTCTGAATAAACAACAATGTGCGAACCCATTGAGTTGTTATAATTTAGCCTATACATTTCCATCGTGTACTTGAACGATGGAAGTTAACGCAGAACAAATTAGCGGTGAATGAGGGATAAGGTGAAGCATCTGTACAGTATATATCTTTACTATGCAGTATGCACACAATTGAGAAGCTTCATAATGCTTAGATCAAAGAGCATGATATTTAATCAATATAAGGCTGAACGTAGAAAAATAGATAAATTGGAAGTGAGAGTTGAGATAGAAGTAAATTCTATAGAATTAGCCTTTCTCTTCGCCTATCTCTCCCTTCAACCTATATATTGTCATGGAATATCGGTGAAATATAGAACCAGAAAAAAAGAGAACATTTACTGGAATATTCGTCCAAATGTTTTAAGTAAAACCAATATAGTAGATAACTCGTGTTTGTTATACATGTAACAATCTATACGCATGGATATGAATGCCAATAATACTGTTGAACACTAATTGACATTGCTTGCATCGATCTTTTTCGCTTAAACGGGGTCACCTATATTTTTTCTCTTTCTCTTTCTTGTATCCATTCGGCTCCATTCAGTCAACTGTTTTAAGACGTTTTTCCCCATCCAGGTGTCGATTTCTTCCTGGCGAGCGAAAGCGAGCCAGCTTTGTATGAAGACATGCGGCTTCGCCGGAGAAATGTTTCTATCGAAAATGTACAAATTTAGCTTGCTGTCTAACAAAAATATATAATATATTTTTTGTTTGACAGCAAGTTAAATTTGTACATTTGTACATTATATGCTGGCTCGCTACCGCTCGCCAAGAAAATATTGACACCTGGATGGGGGTAAACGTCTTAAAATAGTAGGCTGAATGGGGCCGAATAGAAACAAGCCAAAGAGAGAGGGAGAGAAAGAGAAAAGAAAGCGAGGTGGGCCCCCTTAACAATTCCCCACTCGTTCACCACCCAGTAAAACCGGTGTCACACGAGTACTTTAGTGGCGGATGTATAGGAGTCACAGCATCATATATTTACTGCATATATAAACTTGCCAACAAATAACCACTACCACCTTAATTAAGTGTAAACATTCTAACATCGTGATTATAACAAAAGAGATAAAGAGTTACACAGGTACTCAGACCACACAGACCTTATGGTCCCAACTAGGTGGTCCGGCCTTGATACTACTAGACAGTAGACAGGGACAATTTATGGTGGAAGAATAGAACAGTAAAGTAGAAGGCTCTCTCCCCACCCTCTGCTCCCTCCGGCTAATAAGCCGTACCAGAAGATATGATGAAGTGTAACCTTATGGGTCAGGAAATGCCCACAAGGAAAGTTTTTATATAGTATGTATAGAAATTAGTTTGAAAGGGAAATTACACATGCCTATTGATTAATTCATATCAATCCAATTTTCATCAGATGATCGTCCAGTCTTTTCTTAAACGTGTCAATTGAATTACTGTCGACCACCTCCCTTGGTAAACTATTCCACTCTTTAACCACATTGTATGTGAAGAAATGTGTCACATCTAAGGATGCCTTTTTTCTAATTAATTTCATTCCATTACCTCGGGTTGCAGCACTGTTATTAATCGTGAACAGTGCACTGATATCTACTCTGTCAAATCCTTTAAGCATCTTAAAACAGAGAGAGAGAGAGAGCTAGGCAGACTGTGAACTATCAATGTCCTCATCTCTGTTATCCCCGTCTCTACTCCGCTTTCCGGATGGTTAACCCGTCACAGACCTACCTCCCTCCCTAGACCATTATCTCTTTCTTTTATGTTGCGTCTACCTCCCCTTCCTTCTATACTGTTATTCTATGTCTTTATCATCCTTTTCATCAACATATTTTCCTAACTTTCCTTCTCTCTATATTTTATGTTATGTCTACCTTCCCTTAATTCTACATTGTTGTTTGTATTTATTATCTTCTTCGTTAGCATATTCTTCCTCTCCCTGCCTCCTTAGATCTTCACACTTTCTCTCTCTTTCTTTTGTTTTGTGTCTACTGTCCCTTCTTAATTGCTACATTGTTTTTTATTTGTTTATTATCTTCTTCGTCAGTATAATTCTTCCTCTCCCTCCCTCCATAGACCTTCAGATTGTCTCTCTCTTTCTCTTATATGTTGTGTCTTCCTTCCCTTCCTGCTAAATTGTTGTTATATTTCCTTATCATCTTCTCCATCACCATATTCTTCACCTTTTAATTTTCCTTCTCTCTTTCATATATGTTGTGTCTACCTTCGCTTCCTTCTTTTTTTTTTATTATATTTATTAATCCTCTTCCTCATTAACATATTCTACTTCTGTAAACTTTCCTTCTCTTCTTCTTTTATGTTTTTATCTACCTTCCCTTCCTTCCACATTGCTGTTCTATTTCTTTATCATCTCTCCATCAACATACTCTTCTTTTAACTTTCCTTCTCTATTTCTTATATTATTTGTCTACCTTCGCTTCCTTCTTTGTCTTATTATATTTATTTATCCTCTTCTTCGTCAGCTTATTTTTCATCTTTTCCTTCATTTGAGTGTGTCTACTTCTAATCCATATATTACTTTCTGCTTGTTATGTAAGGTATATCCTCTCATGCTTCTTCTATTAATATTATATCTCCTCCCTTACCCCCTTTCTCTCTAGTCTAGATCTTCAAACTTGCTATCGTTCGCTTTTACTTTGTTATCTTTCCTTTCCTACTAATGTTTGGGTATACTGTAGCACCTACGTCATCTTCTATCCACTGTCTTTATTCGTTTTCCTCCTCTTCCTCCTGAATGTGTTAGTACAATTTCATCTGTGTTTCTTCTGTTATCAATATCATCCTTATTATCATCATCATAAACGCCATCATCTCTCTCCTTATCGTTGTCTTGTTCTTCTCTCTTATTCTCCTTGTTCTTAGTTTCCTTGTCCTCATCTTCTTCTGTCTCTAATCTCATTATAACTCTCTCTCTCTCACTCACACACACATACACACACACACTCTTGCTCTCTCTCTCTCTGACTATCTGCCCCCGGACCTATCAAGATACAGCGGGATAAAACAGCCTCCGCTCCCTGTATGACGCAATAAAGACGATCACTTGCCCCCCCTAGCCTCCCCCCTTGTCTCTTTCAATAGCTCTGTCTTACTACAACAAGCCCTTCTTTTCTGTCCCCCCCCCCCCCATCCCACTGTTCTCATTGTTATCTCTACCTATGGAGTTTGGAGGAGAGTGTTTTCCCCCAGTCGGTTTGTTAGTTTGTTTCTCAATGTAGCTTGCCTCCTCTTCTCCCTGTCATTAAAATGTGTCGTATGAAGAATTTCTGAAACAGTTATTTATCTTTCACTTAACAAAACGCAGGCTAAGAGGTGACATAATCGAGCATTCAAAGAGGGAATATTTAAAGGATAATCGACGATTGTTTTCACTCACATTAGGCAAAGCACTTATCTTTCAATTGAATAGTAAACTTATGGACTGGATATCTTACCAGCTTCATTGAATGTACACTGCCCAAACATTAGTAAGTCGACTAGATAAGTTTCTAGTTCTTATTAACAGTATTTACAAATGACTAGCGCTCTTTTTTTTAAGCAGCCTCGTGAGAATCAGTAGATATAGTATTGTTTGCTTTCCTTCGTAATCCGTTGTACTCTTTCATTAGTTGTTCTTACAATATAAACCTGAACCCTCCATCCCACTTTTCTTACAATATAAACCTGAACTCTCCATCCCACTTTTCTTTTTCCAGTCTTATTTATATTTATGGAGTTAGGAAGATTGTGTTTCCCTATATCAGTATTTATGGAGTTAGGAAGAGTGTGTTTCCCTATGTCAGTATTTATGGAGTTAGGAAGAGTGTGTTTCCCTATGTCAGTATTTTAATATGCTTGTCAGTGTGGCTTGCCGATTTTATCTGGCAATAGGTCTTACTATGCAAGCCCATTTTTGTCTATATCGTCCCCAGCTTACTGTCCTCTGGTGTTATGTTTCTATGTACACAGTTGGTAAGTGTACATATGTTAGTAATTAGTTATAATAATTACTTTTTCTATTAGATACCTAAACAAATAAAGGTTATTCGTTCCCCAAAAATGAGTATGATTAGTTAAGCGGAAAGTTAAACATCTGCTGTAATTGTTCTTTTATCTTAAATATATGTGTTCCTTTCTTCCATTATTTACTTCTATTTGTTACATTCTTTTCTACTTCCATTCACTTCATCCCTGCCCCTGTCCTTCCCTCCTCTCCCTTCCTCCCTCCCTCTCCCCCCTACATCCCCCAAACAGGTACCTGGACCCAATTGGTGCCTATTAGGTTCCCCACTAACTCTGGCAGCAATCCCACCAGCACTTCAAGTTAAAAAGGAGGAGCTTCAACGTCTCGTGAGTCGCCTGATACACATCGATGCCCACTCAGCTCTGGCTCTGCTCAAGAACTGTTTCTCCATCCCAAAACTCCAATACCTCCTGCGCACATCGATGACTTACACGAACAATGGCGGCCTCCAAGAATTAGACAGCATAATCCGAGAAGCAGTGACCAGCATCACCAACGTGGAATTTAAAGAACGGGCCTGGACACAAGCCACCCTTCCTGTCCGCCTCGGGGGCTTGGGCATACGGAGAGCCTCGGATATTGCCTCCCCAGCCTTTATCTCTTCCCTCATCGCGACCAATGACCTCGTATTGTCCATCCTTTATTCTAAACCCGGAATGACACTTAATGGGGACGTAACAGCAGCGATTAACACCTGGAAAGGAAGTACAGGAGTAGAGGAGGAGCCTCAGGGTACCTCCAGGAGCAAGCAGAAAGCGTGGGATACCATCTCGGCGAAGAAAACTCAAGAAAATCTAACCAATGCACACCAGGTTGCAAAAGCACGCCTCCAGGCAGCCGCCCGTTCGGAGAGTGGCTTGAGGTTACACGCCATCCCCATCCCACCTCTTGGAACTCACTTGGATGCTGAAGCGCTCCGGGTCGCCATCGCGCTCAGAGTGGGTGCGGCAGTTTGTCACCCACACACTTGCAAGTGTGATGGGAGGATGGATGCTCAAGGTCACCATGCCTTGTCATGTAATTACAACGCAGGCCGCCTGCCAAGACACTCTGCACTAAATGATGTCATAAAACGGGCCCTGCAGAGTGCTAACTGTGCATCAATCCTCGAACCACATGGACTTCACAGAGAAGACGGCAAACGGCCAGATGGGATGACCACTTTCTCTTACAAGAATGGCCGGTGCCTCGTGTGGGATACCACATGTGTTGACACTTTCTCCACAACCAACGCCGCCAGAAACGCCGACGAAGCAGGTGAAGCCGCCCAGATAGCAGAAAATAAAAAGCGAGAAAAATATCAAGCCATCGCCAGAATTCATCAGTTCGAGCCCCTGGCATTCGAAACTTCAGGAGTCTTCGGCCCTACCACCCTTAAGATGGTGAATGAAATAGGCCGTAAAATCAGAGAAGTTTCAGGAGAACCCCGGGAAACCCTCTGGCTCAAGCAAAGACTAGGGATGGCTATCCTCCGGGGCAATGCCACCAGCGTCATGAGCTCAGTTCGACAGGACTGGGTCATGCCACTGCGTGAGGCCCCGGCAGGAGTGGTGTATCCGTAGTCTTTCCACAGTAGGGTAAAACAAAACATAAACCTTATTTGTATGTAACATGTGTGATGCACATTAATAAAAGGGGATGTGTCGGATGGTTGAAAGCCACAGTTGCTCGCGCGCTTGGGGCTAGCAACACGTATTATGAAAAACATGCATCCTCCTTCATTCACTGTCCCCCCCCCTTCACTCACTCAACCCCACAATTTGCCGGAGGATAACAGGTTTTTCACAATACGTAGACGGAGGTCTTTTAAAAAAAAAATTGGTGTAATATAACATAATTCTGGTGGCCAACCACACGAGCGTTATATATTGAGCCGACTATTTCAACCTCATCCCCACTGATCAATAGCAATTAATATTAAACACTCTAGGTTCTATACGTTTTATTAATAAATGTGAGAGTTAAAGCAACTAAAAAAAAAATAGAAATTAGGACGCACGGAAATTTTAAGCTTTTGTTTATAGCTCATCATGAATCGGGAATATGCACAGTACCGAATGAAATGTTTTTATATATAATTTTTTTACTAAACGTTTTTATATAATCATACATATGATGAGTCTATTAGATGGTCAAACTAAATGCAATATCTTTGAAATCATAAACAAATTTGTCTTCAATTGTGTTATTACAAAAATCTGATCGCAGTAGAAGTTGCATATCAAATTAATTATATATTATATATATATGTTCTGCTTTACTAATATATAATTGTAATATAAATTAAGGGAATTGTGTTTTTTTGTCATTCTACCTAACTTGAATGAACAGTAGATTCATTAATTTATTATCCCGTACGTCATAATATCATTCCATCTCATAGTATACTTATATACTGTAATATTCATTTCCATTTCATTCGAGCAATCTTCTCTCTCTCTCTCTCTCTCTCTCTCTCTCTCTCTCTCTCTCTCTCTCTCTCTCTCTCTCTCTCTCTCTCTCAATAAAGTGTGTCCCTTCATGCTCCACCGGCCAGAGACAACCGGGCTTATTAGGTCGCGTCATCCACCACCTCCATAGCTAAAGTCGGGGAACAAGGAAGACGGAGAAGAGGGGAAGGGAAAGGGGAAAAATAAAGAAGGAAGAGAAAGGAGGAAACTTATGGTAGGCAGAGAAGGGAAAGAGAAAGTGGGAAAATATGGTAGACAGAAGGGAAAGAGAAAGGGGAAAACATATGGAAGGCAGAGAAGGGAAAGAGAAAGAGGAAAAATATGGTAGGCAGAGAAGGGAAAGAGAAGGGGGAAGAGGAGGAAAAATAATAATACAAAAAGACATAATAAGTAAGACAGACTGGGAAGAGAAGTACAAAGGAGTACAAAGGAAATCAAGCAACAACAGATCTAGTGCCCCTTCTAGGCTGCTTGTCCTCCAAAACACTGAGGATCAAGTGTCCAAACAGTGGTTTAGAGTGGGTAAGGGAACATTGGAAAGGGAACTACTGCCCTGGAACTAATGTCCGTGGCAGGACTAGGAAGTTAGTAGGGGACATATGGGTTAGTAACTGAGGGGAGGATAAAATAAAGTTATTCATTTACAAACGCAGTCAGTCGCGGGTTTGATGCGAGATATTTGTCTAGGCGGAATTTAAATGAATCAACGGTGCTGCAGTCTATAACGTCTCGGGGAAGCCCATTCCACAAGTTGACAACTCGATTGAAGAAGAAATTCTTAGATTCGTGTGAGTTAAAAGATTTACCAATAATGTTGCAACCGTTTCCCCGGGTGTAATTAGATTGGTCGATAGTGAAGTACTTACTACATTTCTGCTTCCATGGCCGAGGACCCTGGGAGAGTGCTGAACGCATTACCGAGGTAATCCTATCGGGCATGGAAGCATACATTCCATTCTCTTTCTCTCAGACTAATGCTAAAAAATCTTGGTTTACTCACGCCTGTTCTACTGCTGTCCGCAATAAGGAGGAAGCATTCAAACGGTACCGACGCCTTAAAACTCAAGACTCTCATTCTTTCTATGTTTCTGCCCGGAATCAAGCCAAATCTGTTCTTCGACTTGCCAAACACTCTTTCATCAATAATAAATGCACTGAACTATCCAACTCTAGCTCTTCCCAAGCTTTCTGGCATCTAGCCAAAAACCTCTCCAACAATTTCTCTTCCTCGTCTTTCCCTCCCCTTTCCCACTCTGATGGCACAACCATCACTTCTTCCTCTGACAAAGCTAAACTCTTCGCTCAAACTTTTGCTAGAAACTCCACCTTGGATGATTCCGGTGCTATTCCTCCCTCTCCGCCCTCTCTCTCTTACTTATGCCTAATATCCTAATCTCTTCTAAAGATGTACTTTCTACCCTCTCTGGGCTTAACATTAATAAGGCGTACGGTCCGGACGGTGTTCCTCCTGTTGTTCTCAAAAACTGTGCTTCCGTGCTGACTCCCTGCCTAGGCAAACTCTTTCGTCTCTGTCTATCCTCTAACGTCTTCCCTTCATGCTGGAAGTTTGCTCACATTCAACCTGTCCCAAAGAAGGGTGACCGCTCTCCAACTATCGTCCAATTGCTCTTATCTCTTGTCTTTCTAAAGTTTTTGAAACTATTCTTGCTTCCAAATTCCTTAAGCATTTCTCTTCTCATAATCTGCTCTCAGATCGCCAGTATGGCTTCCTTAAGGGTCGCTCTACTGGTGATCTTCTTTCATATCTTACTAACTCTTGGTCATCCTCCTTTCGGGACTTCGGTGAGACTTTTTCTATTGCACTAGACATATCGAAAGCCTTCGATAGAGTCTGGCATAAATCTTTAATTTCTAAACTACCCTCCTTCGGTTTCTATCCCTCCATCTGTGCCTTTGTCTCTAATTTCCTTTCCGGCCGTTCCATAGCCGCGGTTGTGGACGGCCATTGTTCACTTCCTCACTCTATAAACTCCGGTGTTCCTCAGGGCTCTGTCCTATCTCCTATTCTCTTTCTAATTTTTATAAATGATCTCCTTAACTGTACCTTAATTCCCATCCATTCATACGCAGACGACTCAACCTTGCACTACTCCATTAGTTTTTCAGAACGCCCCAGCCAGCAATCCCTCAACGACAAACGTAATGAAGCCATAGAACTCTTAAATTCTGATCTAAATACTATTTCCAATTGGGGCAGAAAACCTTGTTAACTTTAATGCTTCCAAAACCCAATTTCTCCATCTATCTACCCGTCAGGATCTCCCAGCGGACTATCCCTTATTCTTCAACAATACAAAAATCAACCCTTCATCTTCTCTCAATATTCTTGGTGTCTCTTTTTCTTCTGCTCTCATTTGGAAGGACCATATTACCAGTCTTGCTAAGGCAGCCTCCCAGAAGCTGGGTGTGCTCAACCGCCTTAGGGGGTTCTTTTCCCCACAGCTTCTTGCTCTGTACAGGGGCATAGTGCGCCCTTGTATTGAGTATTGTTCACATGTGGGGAGGTTCCTCTCACACTGCTCTCCTAGACAAAGTTGAAAGGAAGGCCTTTCGTATCATTAACTCCCGTCCACTCACCAACTCTCTGCAATCTCTCTCTCTCCGCCGCAATGTTGCATCTCTCTCGCTATTCTATCGCTACTATAATAATCAGTGTTCCTCAGAGCTATCCCAGTGCATACCACCTCCTTTACGTAGGGCACGTGGTACCCGTCTTGCAACTCAATCCCACCCCTACTCTGTGCAACTCTCCAACCCAAGAGTGAAACGTTACTCTCAAACTTTCTTCTACTCAACAGCTGAGCTCTGGAACTCTCCCAGAATCAGTCTTTCCCTCTTCCTATGACTTAAATTGCTTCAAACTCCGTGTGTCCAGGCATTTTGGCTCGAACGTCCCTTGATTTTGGCCCTGTCACTCTTTCAACTATGGGGGAGGCACTCGCTATAGGCAGTTATGCCTTTTGCCTCCCTCAATCACATAGAAAAAAAAAAAAAAAAAAAACAGTTCATATTGTCGATGCCTTTGATGATTTTGAACACTTGAATTAAGTCACCTCTTAATCTGCACAGGGATAAAGGAAATAGATTTAATTCTCTAAGACGCTCTTCGTATGGTTTGTTCTTTAGGCTATAGGTATCATTTTGGTAACTCTACGTTGAACTCGTTCTAGCTTGTTTATGTCTTTTTGGTAATAAGGGCACCAGCATTGAACGCAGTATTCCAGAAGAGGGCGGACTAAGGAATTGTAAAGGGTTAGGATAACGTCTTTGGATTTATGCTCAAATGACCTGCCTATAAAGCCAATTATTTTGTTTGCCTTCTTAACAACTTCTGAACATTGTTGACTCGGTTTTAGGTTACTCGATATTGTTACTCCCAGATCGGTTTCTCTGTTTACATTCTTAAGCTGAGTGCCATTCATCGAATAGTTTGCTTTCTCATTTAGGTATCCGATATGTAGTACTTTACATTTATCCGCATTGAAACTCATTTGCCAAATTTGGGCCCAATGTGACAATTTATCTAGATTGTGTTGCATATCGTCAACTTGATCTTTTGAGAGTACGCTATTTGCAATTTTTGTATCGTCAGCAAATTTTGAGATTGTACAGGTGAGACCCTCATCTATGTCGTTGATGTAAATTAGAAAGAGAATTGGTCCTAGTACCGATCCCTGGGGTACCCCGCTACTTACATTGGTCCATTTAGATGCCTTACCGTTTATGACTACTCTTTGCTTTCTGTCGCTGAGCCAATTTTCTATCCATTTCAACACACCGTCTTGTATTCCATGCGCTTTTAGTTTTAGCAGTAAACGTTTGTGGGGAACTTTGTCAAAGGCCTTTTGAAAATCAAGGTATATAATATCTACAGCTTTACTCTCATCGTAGAGGTTGAGGATATCGTGGAAGAAGTCTAAGAGGTTTGTTAAACAGGAACGTTTTTACGAAAGCCGTGTTGAGTATCTTTAAGTATGTTATTTTCCTCTAAGTGATTTACGAGTCTGTCTCTTATGACCGTTTCTAGCATTTTGCATACAACTGAGGTTAAGCTAATTGGATGATAGTTACTGGGTAGGGATTTGCTGCCTTTTTTGAATATCGGTGTTACGTTGGCTATCTTCCACTGATCAGGCATAGTTCCAGACTGCAAGGATTTATTGAATAGTAATGTCAGTGGTTTGGAGAGCTCATCCTTAGCTTCCTTTAGAACTCTAGGCGAGATTGTATCAGGTCCAGGCGTTTTATTTACCTTGAGTTTATCTAAACAATTCAATACTTCTCTCTCTGTAACGGTGATATTGCTTAGAACATCTGAATTATCAATCTGAATCGGCGATGGTGTAGGGATATCACTGAGGTCTTCTGTTGTAAAAACTGATGCAAAGAAGGTATTGAGGGCATTACTCATTTGTACTTCGTCTTTGGTGTATTCTCCATTTTCATCGACTAACGGTCCAACAGTTGAAGTAACTACTTTTTTCTTTCTGATATAACTATAGAATTCTTTCGGGTTTGTTTTACTTTGATTCGCAATATGTAACTCTAGGGTCTTTTTACTTTGTTTAATTAACTTTTTGGCTTTGCGTCGTAGCTCTACAAATTTCACCCGTTCTTCGTCATTTTGTGAGGATTTTAATCTATCATTAGCAAATTTTTTAGCAAGCAGGCAGTTTGAAATATCTTTATTCCACCATTTGGGCTTATTATTATGGCCTGGACGCCGTATTTTCGATGGTATGCAGTCTTGCACTGCTTTTAGGTAAGTGGTTTCGAATAACTTCCAAGATGTATTTATGTCGTTATTGTTAATTAAAAAGCTCTTCAGTTTCTTTAAACATAGCTCTAAGTTTATGAAAGTTTGCTTTCTTGAAATTAAGGACTTTTTCGATGCTACGATTTGGTTCGTTACTAGTAAAGTTTAAAGTGAAAGTTATCGTACGATGGTCGCTGTTACTGAATTCATCACCAACTTTCAAATTCTCTATTAATTCTTCTTTTGTTGCAAGTACAATGTCAAGAACGTTATTACCACGGGTCGGTGTTCGAACAAATTGATAAAGCGAACTCTCTTGCAAGTTCGTATACAAGTCATGTCCGGAGTGTGAAGTAAGAGTATCGCCCCACTTGGTCACAGGTAAATTAAAGTCGCCAAAAAATACGGTATCTTGTGAGTTACTTACATCTGCAATTTGTTCATAAATTTCTCGGTCAGTTTGCACTGATTGAGCTGGAGGTCTGTATATTAATGCAAGTATTATTTTTGTACCTTTATTATTCTTTATTAGCACAAAAGATGTGTCGACGTTCACAATTTGAGGTTGTGACAAGAGGGTCGGGTTAAGACTTTCTTTGATATAAAATAAAACGCCACCTCCATTTTTATTTATTCGGCTTTTCTCAAACATTACATAACCGGGAAAAAGTCTCTATCTACTGTATTGAGCCAAGATTCTGTTATACCAATCACATCATAATTTTCAGTACCGGTAAACACTAGTTCCTCTAAATCTGAAAATTTATTGCGTATGCTACGAGCGTTTGCATAGAAAACCTTTAAAGTTGCGGTTTTAGAACTCACAGAACGTTCTTTAACCCTTATTTAGCGGGTGGTAAGGTATTTTACACTGTACCGCTCAGCGGGCATAATCCCGAAATATTCGCTCAATTTCACTCGCCCTAGCGCCGTTACTATGGCTCCAATGCGAACGAAACTATCATTTTTGGAAAGAGCAACTCTTCGTCTTCCCATATAAGTCTATGAATGGATGTTATGAATGAGTGTGGAGGGTGGAAAGAGGTGAGGAAGAGGAGGTACTTTTTGGTCTATTTCCCGGGCGCGTTCGGTTGCGTTCGCTTTGGCCTGACTTCGGCCTCTCGCGCGTCTACTATTCCTTCGGTAATCGGTCTTATTTTTCTCTTATTTCTCCTTATTTCTGTATTCTCTCTCTCTCTCTCTCTCTTTCTTTCTCTCTCTCTCTCTCTTTCTTTCTTTCTTTCTTTCTCTCTCTCTCTCTCTCTCTCTCTCTCGCTCCTTCTGTCTGTCTCTCTCTCTCTCTCTCTCTCTCTGGCTCGCTCGCTTTCCCTTTCTCGCGCGCTCTGTCTCTCTCTCTCTTCCTCATCCGTATATGTAATTCTCATTATTATTTTCTCTAATCTCTCTCACTCCTGTCTGTCTGTCTGTCTCTCTGGCTCGCTCGCTTTCCCTCTCTTGTGATCCCTTTCTCTCTTCCTCATCCGTATAAGTATATATTTCTCATTATTATTTTCTCTAACTAATCCCTCTATTTCATTTATTTGCATGTAATATTTCTGTATTATTATATCTTTTTCACTCTTTCTTCAGTTCAGTTTCTGTATTCTCTCTATACGGTGGGAATGGTATTTCGTATGAGGGATGTGCAGCACAAATATTCAATCTTTCGTTGTTTGGTTGTTTGTATTACCGTAAGAAATTTACTGAACGCCTGCAAATAATACGCTATAAAATGCTTGCAATCAAACTCTCAAGCAATTTCAAGGTCACATGCAATTATAAATGTAGGCTATAGGTAGACCCAGAGAGGAAGAGAGAGAGAGAGTGTCGTGATAATATAACAATGTTACATATGTATCATATATGAAAAAATAATATATACGGTAGGCCTACATCTGTTCCCCACAATCATATAATGCCAAGCACAAATATTCAATCTTTCATTGTTTGTATTACCGTAAGAAATGTACTGAACGCCTGCAAATAATACGCTATAAAATGCTTGCAATCTCTCTATTTTCTCTAATCTCTCTCACTCCTGTATCTCTCTCTCTCTCTCTCTGGCTCGCTCGCTTCCCCTCTTCCTCATCCGTATTATGTATTTCTCATTATTATTTTCTCTAACTAATCCCTCTATTTCATTTATTTGCTTGTAATATTTCTGTATTATTATATCTTTTTCACTCTTTCTTCAGTTAAATTTCTGCATTCTCTCTCTCTCTCTCTCTCTCTCTGTTTCGCTTGCTTTGCAGGAATTTTGTTTTTGTTTTATATAAATATATAATAATTTACTTATCATTACTTACTATATCGTATAAACAATAGTAGGTAGCCAACTTACCATAATACCGATACACCAAACCGATCCGCATGCGGTTTTGTTTATCACCTGTTTACTAAAGTGCCACCATTATCGATTTTCTTGGAGCCGACTCGAGCGCGAGGGTTACCAATTGAAGTTAAATCCGCTAGCATATATTGTTAGATGTAAGACATGATAAATACCACTAGAAATATGAATTGGCAAAATCCATATAATATCACTTCGAAATTGTTCTGAAATTTCAAAACAAAACCGCTAGTGTAAGTCATTGCTGCTAGATCGAAGTAAAGGTCTCTAGATCTAGCGGAAGTCGCTATGCGTATTGGCAGTACTGCACACTCATTCATTTCATTCATTCATTTTCTATTGAGCTCGTCCTGGAATCTTTACGACTCTGAATCTTACGATTGCCGACGGTGATACGTTGTTGACATTGTTGTTGATGTTCCAGTGGAGGGATGAACAAAATATTGTCCTTGTCCAATAATAGCTATTTCATAGTCCCACAGGACTTATTTTGATATATTTATCAAATTTATTGAACGCCTGAAAATAATACGCTATAAAATGCTTGCAATCAAACTTTCAAGCAATTACAAGGTCACATGCAATTATAAAAAGGTATATTGTAGACCACAATCTTCGCCAAGCTTCGTTGTTGCTTGTATTATCGTGAGAAATGTACCATACACCCTGGTTATCGTGAGAAATTTACCGAACGCCTGCAAATAATACGCTATAAAATGCTTGCAATCAAACTCTCAAGCAATTTCAATGTCAAATGCAGTATAGGTAGACCCAGAGAGGAAGAGAATGACAGAGAGAGAGGGGAAGTCAAAAACATCTGCTAGGTGTGATTTCCCCTGAGAGGGAAGAGATTAGTTAGGGGCGTGCCCTGGCCTACATCAGACAAAGAGAGTACAAAGGAGTACAAACAAAGAGAGAGAGAGAGAGAGTCGTGATAATATAAAAATGTTACACA
Source organism: Paralithodes platypus (assembly GCA_032716605.1). Classification (NCBI taxonomy): domain Eukaryota; kingdom Metazoa; phylum Arthropoda; class Malacostraca; order Decapoda; family Lithodidae; genus Paralithodes; species Paralithodes platypus. Next base: position 31,383,568 of record CM064509.1, on the reverse strand, counting down.
TGTATCATATATATGAAAACATAATATATACGGTAGGCCTACATCTGTTCCCCACAATTATATAATGCCAAGCACAAATATTCAATCTTTCGTTGTTTGTATTACCGTAAGAAATTTACCGAACGGCCTACAAATAATACGCTATAAAATGCAAAGGAAATTTCTTGTAGAGTGCAATTTTGAGGACGTAATGTGCTCTGAGAGAGAGCGGAGCGGTGATTAGGAGCATAAATTACCTCAAGACCGCTCGCCACACAGGGAATTATATAAGGAAATTACCGTATTTTAGGGTTTTTTCACTCGTGTTTTACGATCGTTGAAAGACAACCAGTGATCGTAAAAGGATGGTTCGGGTGTCATTGGAAAGCTCAATTTACGCACTTTCAGGATACATACTTGTATTACGCTCTGGGTCTTGTTTATGCATGAAAAAGAGCACGGAACAACCCCATTTAGGGTAAAAAAAAAAACCCGCTGGGCGGCACAGTGAAATATACTCCACCAGCCGCTCGTAAGGTGATAAAATGCTTGCAATCACATTTTCAAGCAATTATAAAATATAAATTGTACTTACCAACACCCACACCAGTATGTTCTTCGTCAGGAACGTCTCCAATTTGCTCAAGGGTCTGTCCAATATCAACCACAACATCCACCCCACGCAAATTATGTTTGGGGTGAAAGCCTATGATCGGGTTATTTTCGTCTTCCGAGTCATCCACACTACCAAAACTCTCACCCAGACCTTCGACGGTTTCATCCAACAGCTTATTAGAAAGTTCTGAAGAGTTCAGCATGATATCTAGTTCCTGGGTGGTAAGCCGGGCGTGGTTAGTAGGGTGGCGCGACGCACTAGGGATGGCGGCCACCGAATCGAACACGGGCAAATCTTGACCTTCCATTATGGCTGCTTGAGGGTCACTTAGTCACGGTCACGCAGTGGGGATGTGTGGGTGAGCCCTTGTAGTACACCGCCTGACCACCAAGTTTCGCTTTCCACCTAAATTAGGGCGGGAATACGCCCACGGACTTAAGTCCGACCCCGCCATTTAGTCCAATTTTCTCGTATCGGACTTAAGTCCGACCCCGCTAAATAAGGGTTAATCAAATTTTTGGTTCTGATCGGATCTACATTTACATTCATGGCTGACATCGGTCCTCGGTCGTTATCCCTGGCGGTTTTGAATTTGGGTCGTGTTGGTGGAGCTTTATCCAAATTCGCGGTTCTTGACAGATTAGCATTTAATGCCTTCGCAGGTTGCCGCCCTCGCTGTCTTCGGTCCTCCTTCCTGGTTGTCCTGTGCCGAGTCGATTTCTTCTCCGAAAATCCTTCACCGCATCGTTGAGAAGACGCCCAAAACGTGCTGCTCCCACCTGGTTCAGATGAACTCCATCGTCCGAAAACAAATAGTCATCGTAGTAGAAATTGTCCCAGGTGTCGACGAATCCCACGTTTTCCTTCCTGCAGAGGTTTGCTAGACAACGATTTGTGCTGGTGGCTATGTTGTAAAATCGGCTCTCTACACCAAGCCGGGGGACGATTCCTGAGACGATGATCCTTGATGACTTCTCCTTAAACGACTTGATCAGCTGCTGGTACTTTAAAAGCAAATCTTCCGACCGGGTTCGCTGTACATCGTTGGATCCAACGTGGATGACGTACATTGTATTAGCAGGGGCCAGCTTAGATACTTCATCAACTGCAGCAACTACGTCGTCCACACCACCACCAGGGATACAAAAACGCTTCCTGGTCTTAGGTGCTCTGGCGCAAAACTCTGTGAGCTGACCACGTATCATCGAGTCTCCCACGAGCCGGACTTCTTCTATTTCCGCTTCGTCATCTGAGTCTGCGAGTATCTGGAAGCGGTTGTTGTTGTTGTTCCCCAAGCTGCCTGGCCGAACAGCCCCAAGGCCCCGAGCAAGGCCATAACCGAGCGCCCCCACAGAACCCTCCCTGCCTACCACAATAAAGCCTGGGTGACCGAAGCCACTCCATGGCGGGGAGCGGAGGAGGGTGCGGAAACGCCCGGGAAACCAAAGCCCCACCCAGGGCCCTGTGCCCCTCAGCAATTATGAAGAGAAAGTTGAGGGGCAAAGGAAAAATGTGACGCTTTGGCTTCCAATCTTGGTAGATTGGGAGGTCAATCCACGGAAAAGACGCCGTCGCTTGAGATCTAGGAAAGACATAAGTAAAAGGAACAGTCGGAGTAAGCTATGGGTATGGCAGAGATCGCTCAGTTCTCACTCTGATAGACCAGCCCATCACCATATGACTAGAACCCAATCCTCTCAGCATCAGCTAGGAAAGGCCCTAGAAAGCCGCCTTTGGCGGGGGGATAGCTCCCCTATTTCAACCCCTTTCGGGGTTGGGCACCCGCCCAAGCGGTTTTGACACTCAGTAATCGGTATGGGTTTCCTGGTCTTGGGACAAACGTTGTTCCTCACGACACGGAAGTTGTCTTGAGGGGGAAGAGAGTTACTATTTGTTTCTTGAGTATCGGAACCATCAGATGAAATGGCTACTGCAGGCGTTGAATTGTTGGCAGTTGACATTGGGGCGTTGGTGGCTGCTGGAGTTGCGGTGACAATTGAAGTTTGTGGTACTCCAACGTTGAGTGTTACAAACTCTTGGAGTGATTCCAGCTTCATGGTGAGGACGTTGATCTTGTTGTAGGCTTCATCTAATTTCACTGTCAAATTCTCTTGTTGACGGCAGACTTGAAGATCGACATTAACAAACATGGACTCACCAAACCTACCGGCGCAGTTCGTACAAGTGCGAGGCATGGTAACAGTCAGTTTCTTCAGATCACTTCACTCACTTTAAAACACTTCACTCACTTTAAAACACTTAAAGAAGTTTCTTCAGATCACTTCACTCACTTTAAAACACTTCACTCACTTTAAAACACTTCACTCACTTTAAAACACTTCACTAACTTTAGAAACACTTCAATCACTTCAACCGAAAACAAATATGTTGAAATACACAACAATAGGTTATCAGGGGTGATAGCCTAACCAAAAACAAAAAAATTGAGATACGCAGAATTAGGCTTCCAGGGGCGATAGCCTAACCAAAAGTTTAAAAAAAATTGAAATACACACCAATAGGCTACCAGCGTTGAATAGCCTAACCGAAAATGATAAAATTGAAATACGCAGAAATAGGCTACCAGGTGTGATAACCTAACCTTAAACAAATATATATATATAACAGAATATGTAACTAAATATACAATTCACCAAATAGAGATTATATAAAAATAAAGTGTGACTGCACACAAAGAGTTAATATACTGTACCAACAGATGGCCCTGGTGTCACTGTAGCCTACTCTTTTTAGATAAAACAAAAAAAATGTATCAGTCAAAGGTTACTACAAGATCGTGCAAGCAACAACTAAAATTACAGATATATAAAGCTACAGTAGGATACTAAATACAATATCTACTAGAGTTAATAAGAACAACAGATTGGCTGGCTATAGGCTACGCTAGGTTTGGATTAGGTTAAAAGCTTGGCAGGTTGGGTTAGGCTAGGTTAGTTTGTACAAATACCACCCTTAGCTTAAAGTAAAATCACTCTGAGGAGAAAAAGTCAAGAATATATCTAGGGGGAAAAGATAAATGAATGCACTTAAATTTACTACAAAATTGGCTGGAATTTAATATGTATAATCCCCTCAAAAATGTTTGTTTACAAAATGGCGTCGGCGTTCGTTCCTGTAGGCAGCTTAGTTAGTACACAATATTGTTTATTAGCAAATTAATATGCAAAGCTTTACTTACATACAAGGCAGTTAAATTGATACTTACTACAGTAGGTAATGGGTAAAATTAGGGGCTACGATTTTATATACAAATAAGAAGAGAGCATTTGTTTACAAACAAAACAACAGATGGCGCTAGTGGCGCCCTGTCCGAGCAGGAGTCTTGTGATAAACACAAAGTTTATCAGTCAATACACAGCGAAATATCATGCAGTGTTACTTACTAAGCTACAGGATGGTTAAACGTGCTCTTAACCACCTTTCATGCACAAGAATGAAGAAGATGAGTAGTTAATACTCAAATTATGATTGATATCGTGAGAGCGTTGACAGAGCGTCTGGCGGTAGCGAGGTGTGAGGAGGAAGGGGAGGAGGGGAAAACATAGAAGGCAGAGAAGGGGAAAGATAAGGAGGAGGGGAAGGAGGGACAGGCATAATACGGAAGACATAGATGAGGAAGGGAAGGGGGAATGGGGGAAGGAAAAACCAAAACCAAAACAAAATAAGGAGAACAGAAGGGGGAAGGGAAGGAGGAAAAAACAAGGAAGAACGAGAAAGGGTAGAGACAATGGAAAACCAGAGGGGAAAATGTAACAAGAGATGGAGGCACGTAAAAAATAAATGAAAATTGTTAGTATACGTAGATAGATAGATAGATAGACATGCCTTAATTGAAGAAAACTATTTACATAGATACACTGACCACTCAAACCTTAAGATCCAAGCTTATTTCTTGTGTATAATATATATATATATGAGAGAGAGAGAGAGAGAGAGGCATCATCTCTACTCGACATACAAGACGTAACTAAACCCCTCGCCCCCCCCCCCTCACACACACATACACAAACAGCACAAAAAGTATAGCAGAGAGTCGGGCGGCATGCAGGGGGCGTCCATATCTTAATTGTGAGGACAAGGGGGGCGCGGCTCCCTCTACAGTATACTCTACACTGGCTCTGTATTTCTCTACTTGTTTAATCTTTCTGGCTAGCTGGCTATCGGTGTATGTATATATCAGTTAATCAAATACTCTATGTAAACATTTCCTCATATGTTTACCACGCTTTCATCTATTTATCCATCCATCTATATAATTATGTCCGCCATGTGTTCAATGTTTGAACACTTTGTTACATGCACCATATATTATTACTTAACCCGTACAGCCCCAGCGACGCGTCTGACGCGTCGGCGATGTATGTAACGCACAGCCCCAGAGACGCGCCTGACGCGTCACCCTAATTGCGCCGACCGTAACCTCAGGTGTAGCCACTCAAGAGGGCTCAGATTTGTATGGGAACTGTGTACGTATCCCACGCAACCGTGCCGATGGTTGAAAACTCTCAAAGTCCACGTGCGTGCGCGCGAGCGCGCAATAACCTATTTTTTTGGGATAATTGCCTTCAATTTTTTACTCTTGTAAAATCCGTTTTCGGGGGCTCTGTAGGACCATTTTTAAAGCTTTTTGAGCGGTTTTTCGTGGTTTTTCCTTCATTCCTAACCCATTCGCTATTGTTTCTGGAATAAAACCATTTTTTGAAAACCGGCCGGGTTCTGGTGCGCAAACATTACAAAACTAGCCGGGGCTCCACGGGTTAAGGGGACATGGGCCGGTTTTCCGGTCCCTTTTTTCCCTCGTGTTTAGCACCATTAGTTTCGAGATTTTAAGATGTTCGGCCCATTCGTTTGGCGATTTTAACACATTTCGCCCCATTTCTTCGTCAATATTTAGGCCTTTCGTGCTATTTAGGTGTCGATTTTTTTCCCTGGCGAACGACAGTGAGCCAGTAATGTTGGAAGAACCGGCCTTCAGCCGGCACATTTTTCTACCGAAAAATGTACAAATTAATCTAGAAGAGGGATCTAATGGATGTTTTCTTTTTAATTTGATGGAGGTCAAGGGAGGAAACTAGAAAAATAATGAATACATGCAAAAATCGCCCAAAAAGTGAACCATTTCCCCTTAATGGCGAATGAATCCGCTACATCCCAATTCCGCTACATCCTGTTATAGACAATCACGAGGTGCAAGAATCACCACAGTTGGTAGCGGAAATCCGGTACGCTCACTATGTTCATTTTGGCTCGGCGAACAACTTTGGTCTTTGTGTTCAATGTCGTGGAGGCAGCCGTTTAGGAGGAGTAGTGCGTCATTATATAAAACATACAACATACAAGGTTAAATAAATCAATGAGAAAAATTTGTCAAAGAAGTAGCTAGACTAAAATTATTTATAGATCGGGACACAGGACGATCAAAACAAGAGCAGTACCAATTAGAGAGAGAGAGCGATAGAGAAAGAGAGCGAGAGAGCGAGAGAGAGCGACAGCGAGAGAGAGAGAGCAGTCGTAATGGCCAGGACTGAAGATGAAGGTAGGATAACGAAAGATGCTGACCCCTGTCCCTCTTCTCCCATCATCCTCTCTCTCTCTCTCTCTCTCTCTCTCTCTCTCTCTCTCTCTCTCTCTCTCTCTCTCTCTCTCTCTCTCTCTCTCTCTCCCTTTTCTTCCATCATCCTCTTTCTCTGTCTTTCTTTTTAATCTCTTATTCTCTCTCTCTCTCGCTCTCTCATGGAGATGTAGAACAAAAAAGGAGCACACACATCTCTTCCAAAATTATGGATATTGAACTAACAAAAATATTACTGCATACATTATATTTATACAAAACCTTATACCTCAGTTAACCCGGGAGCTGCGGGGAGACTCTTAAGAGTTCCCCCGGCGCACTGCGGGAAGACTCTTAAGAGTCAGAGAAAATAAAAATCAACTTTTGACATCGAAAAAAAAATTTTTTTTTATATTTTTTTTTTTTTATTTTTTTATTTTTTTTTTGGCCCCTGGGCCATGCAAAATCTCAGTCCTCTACCTCCCCTCCTTCCCCACTTTCCTCCTCTCCTTCAGTTATCACCTATTTTCCCTGTTATTCCCTTATTCTGAGGTATATTTTCGTGCTAACATTAGAAATCCGATTGGAGGGTGTGGTCATCACTGATAGCAAGCGAGTGCAAGAGAGAGAGAGAGAGTATCGATCGACTGCGTCTCAGTGGCCTTGGGGGAAATTGGCGGGAAAGCAGATTGCCTCACCCATACATTATACAACTCGCGGGCTATATCTCCGATTTTGACCATCCAAACGCTGTTTTCACTCGTTTTATTGTTGTTTCAGGTTAATACCTTTATAATCAACCCATAATAGGCGCATATGGATAAATATTAATGCTATTAATGGCACAATGAATATTTTAGTGACGGAAACACCTCAAATACGTCAGCACAGGGGGACGTTTCCAATTACCCCCATGCGCACTTCAGAGGTTAACGGGAGGCAGACCGTTTTTCTGGACCCCCTTCTCCCTAATGTTTATGCCCACTAGATTTGAGATTATAGGACGTTCGGCCCATTAGTTTGGCAATTTTAACACCTTTCGCCCCATTTCGTTGTCGATTTTAAGACCTTTCGTGCCATTTAGGTGTCGATTTTTTCCTGGCGAGCGATAGCGAGCCTGTAATTTCAACAGGAACCGGCCTTCGGCCGGGACATTTTTCTACCGAAAAATGTACAAATTTATCTTGAAGGGGGGACTAGGGGGTGTTTTTCTAAGTTTGATGGAGGTCTAGGGAGGAAACTAAAACAATAAATGAATTAATAGACCAAAAAAACGGCCAGCCTCCCCTTAATTCCCATAAAACATAATCACTCGGAAGGTCCAGGATTTATGCAGATTTGTCTAGTGCCAAAGACAATTAACTGGTTCAGTACCGGTGACGGACTTTTCATCATAGTCAGGGTACTATTAGACGATTTTATTCAGCTCAGGAAGGATCTGTTGTGGCTCAAAGGATTAAATGAGATTGTCTGTAGCCTAAGTATTGTTAGAGATCCTTCCTAAGTTGAGTAAAAGCGGCTAATATTATCCAGAATATGATAAAATGGGTTTAGAAAAATTAGTCACCTGTGGATAACGCGGTCTCTTGGTCTAATGAACAGGTTGTAGGGCTTGGGTTTCAGTTTATTTATTTATTTATGTTTATATTTATTTATTTGTATTAATATTATTTATTTATTGTTATTATTATTATTATTTATTTATTTATTTATTTATTGTTATTATTATTATTTATTTATTTATTTATTGTTATTATTATTATTATTTATTTATTTATTTATTTATTGTTATTATTATTATTATTATTTATTTATTTATTTATTGTTATTATTATTATTATTATTTATAAATGTATTTATTTATTGTTATTATTATTATTATTATTATTATTTATATATTTATTTATTTATTTTTGCTGTGATTCTTGTTATTATTTGACCATGAATGCGGGGTAATATAATGTTGAGTGTTGGATTTAGAGTGATAATGGACCAGCAATTATGTTGACAATTTCTTGATGGCAACATATAAACATAATAAACGTATTTTAGGGGTTACTGATTAACCTCTGAAGTGCGCATGGGGGTAATTGGAAACGTCCCCCTGTGCTGACGTATTTGAGGTGTTTCCGCCACTAAAATATTCATTGTGCCATTAATAGCATTAATACTTATCCATATGCGCCTATTATGGGTTGATTATAAAGGTATTAACCTGAAACAACAATAAAACGAGTGAAAACAGCGTTTGGATGGTCAAAATCGGAGATATAGCCCGCGAGTTGTATAATGTATGGGTGAGGCAATCTGCTTTCCCGCCAATTTCCCCCAAGGCCACTGAGACACAGTCGATCGATACTCTCTCTCTCTCTCTTGCACTCGCTTGCTATCAGTGATGACCACACCCTCCAATCGGATTTCTAATGTTAGCACGAAAATATACCTCAGAATAAGGGAATAACAGGGAAAATAGGTGATAACTGAAGGAGAGGAGGAAAGTGGGGAAGGAGGGGAGGTAGAGGACTGAGATTTTGCATGGCCCAGGGGCCAAAAAAAAAAATAAAAAATAAAAAAAAAAAATATAAAAAAATATTTTTTTTTCGATGTCAAAAGTTGATTTTTATTTTCTCTGACTCTTAAGAGTCTCCCCGCAGTGCGCCGGGGGAACTCTTAAGAGTCTCCCCGCAGCTCCCGGGTTAACCATTATTTTTTTGTATACGGAAGTTACTGAAGAATGCTTTCACTGATTACTCCAAACCTACAGGCGGGTACCCAACCCCGAAAAGGGTTGAAATAGGGGAGCTATCCCCCCGCCAAAGGCGGCTTTCTAGGGCCTTTCCTAGCTGATGCTGAGAGGATTGGGTTCTAGTCATGTGGTGATGGGCTGGTCTATCAGAGTGAGAACTGAGCAATCTCTGCCATACCCATAGCTTACTCTGACTGTTCCTTTTGCTTATATATTTTCTAGATCTCGGGTGACGGCGTCTCTAACGTGGATTGACCTCCCAATCTACCAAGATTGGAAGCCAAGGCGTCACATTTTTCCCTTGCCCCTCAGCTTTCTCTTCATAATTGCTGAGGGGCACGGGGCCCTGGGTGGGGCTTTGGTTTCCCGGGCGTTTCCGCACCCTCCTCAAGCTCCCCGCCATGGAGTGGCTTCGGTCACCCAGGCTTTATTGTGGTCGGCGGGGAGGGTTCTGTGGGGGCGCTCGGTTATGGCCTTGGCCTTGCTCGGGGCCTTGGGGCTGTTCGGCCAGGCAGCTTGGGGAACAACAACAACAACTCCAAACCTACAGTATATTGCAAGTATTTGTAAAGCGGTTGTTTTAATAACAAAAAAATATGTGTTGTTAAATGGAGAGGCGCCAGTAAATATGAGTAAGTGAATAGTGATGGCATACTAACAAATCACCTTTCATGAACAAAACATATCCTTTCCCACACTACCGATAGCGAATTTGAAGGGATATTTAATGCAGCATACATGAGTAGAAGGGTGATCGTGTGGAGTATGCATTTATATAAAGCGTGACATTTATATGGTTGGTTGAGAGAGCGTACTGAAGAGCTTAGTAGCGTACATAACATTTACATTTGGCAGAGAGAGGGTATTGGGGGGAAGGATCATAAAATGTGTATGTGTGCGTGTTTAAGTGTGTGTGTGTGTGTGGGGGGATAGAGAGAGAGCGAGAGATAAAGAGAGAGAGAGAAGCCCTTTATAATAGTGATAACTCCATTTGTGTACCAATAAGCGCCATGTTGCATACCTCGACCCGTGTTCAGTATGTCTCCCAGTACCGTTTTTTTTTTTTTTTTTTTTTTTTTTTTTTTTTTTTCTATATTCCAACTACTCCCTCTCGGGCATAGGCTGAGAGCCTGTACATTCCACCGCTCAACACGGTGAAGCCCGTGAGGTCTTGTTCCAGCCTGGGGAGTGAGACATGTGAAGCATCCATCATGGCTCGAAGCAGCTCCATCTCTGAAGCGGCCGGTTGCTTCGCTCAAGTGCTTCACCGTCTCATCCTCCAGACTCAGACCCTCACTCTCAGAACGCCACCTATTGAGCAGTGAACTCACTAGGCATTGTCCCCCTGTAACATATTTTGAATATGGGAATATTCATACAGTGTTATTTAATCAGGGAACAATGAGGGTATTTTTTTTTGGCATTTCGGTGGGCTTTGTGGTAATGCACTGATACTAGGTACAGCACAAATTCAATCCCAATAATATCTTCCCATTGACATATCGGGATTTGAACCCGGGTCCATTGGATTACCAATCCAGTGGCATGACCACTCCACCACACCTCCCCATTTAACCCTTAGAAGATCCGATGACCTATTTATTTTCCATTCTCTAGCTACTATAAACGATTTTATTCAGATTAGGAAGGGTATAAGGAAGTCAGAGGGTTAATTGATATAGGCTTTACCCTTATAATTCCCACAACTTCTTCCTAAACTGTCTAAAATCGTGTAATGATAGCCAGAATATACTGTCCAAAATGCGCCATAATCTTGAAGGGGTTAAGTACATGGGCCAGGGTGATTATCGGTCCAATCAGAGAGGGTTTTTAGTTACAATTAAAAGTTATTTATCTATCTATTTGCTCAGGCCCATTCCCCATTGTTGTGTTTTTTATTTTATTTTTATTTTATTTTAAACTGGTTGTGGCCGACTCGAGACAGAGCCCGAATAGGGACAACAAATAAAATAAAAATAAAAATAAATAAATAACAAAAACAACATACAAATTTACACACATCTACGTCACCCAGGAGAAGACCCAGAAACCAGGGATCACCTAGGTCACTCCAGCACTCCCCCGGCCCCCAACCTCCAATGATAAGCTACTACATTATTATTGCTATTGATGTGCATATGTTATTTCGGTGTGATAACCTTGATCATTGAGTTTTCCCATCACATAATGACCATTAAATTGATATTATGCTAAAGCTTGGCCTCCTTGGATGCAACCCATTCGTGTAATTTGTGAATATGGCCCATCGACTATTTAACCCCTTCAGTACTGGAGACATCCTTCTCAGTATAGTATGGCAACTATTAGACGATTTTTCTCATCTTATGAAGGACGTCTACCCATTAAGAAGGCTAAAAATTATCTCATCATTCCTTTTAGCTACCATGTATCTTTCTAAGCTTTATAAATTCATCTAAATGCAGCTGAAATCCAATACAAAAATTTCACCAATACTGAAAGGGTTAAGCCACAGAAGCGGTGGTCCCTCAATTGTATTGTCCAGCAGCTTATGAATTCAATTTCTAATAACTATATTATCTAATTCAAATAATCTTCAGCCTAGTCTCCAATATATTTGCAAGAGATCCAGAAATGTTACCGGAAAAAATTGTTGACCATCATAAGTTGTTGATTAATGATCTCGTGTGATACCTACCAATACAGTATCTTTGACAAACCTAAACAACGGTTCCATGTCATCTCAACCAGTAGACCATTTCAACCAGTAGATCTCAACCAGTGCCAAATTAACTCAGACCAACCAAACCAGTGCCAAAATATAGTACTAACCTAACCTAACCTAACCGTACTGGATGAGAGCTACTGGTTGAAATGGTCTACTGGTTGAGTTGACCGGTCACCCTAAACAACACATGACGCACCACAAACACAACAATTTGCTTCTTGACGACGAAAGGATATTACTGAATGTAATAGAATAGCCTCGTGTAGTGTTATCAGAAATGCACACAATCAATGTATCGCTGGGTTGAGGAAGTCACTCCAACGTACGGTCATTTTAAGGGGACATGGTTCACTTTTTGGGCGATTTTTGCATGTATTCGTTAGTTTTCTAGTTTCCTCTCTAGACCTCCATCAAATTTAAAAAAAATCATCCATTAGATACCCTTTCTAGATTAATTTGTACATTTTTCGTTAGAAAAATTTCCCGGCCGAAGGCCGGTTCCACCAACATTACAGGATCAATATCGTTCACCAGGGAACAAATCGACACCTAAATAGCACGAAAGGTCTAAATATTGACGAAGAAATGGGGCGAAAGGTCTTAAAATCGACTAACTAATGGGGCAAACATTTGAACATCTGAAAACTAGAAGGCTGAACATGAGGGAGAAAGTGGTCCAGAAAACCGGCCCATCCCATTAAGCTATGACTAGAATACCTATATTTTCTTAGGCGAACGAATATCGTGTAATGGTAGCCAGGTAACAAGAAAGACACCCTATGAAGTGGCTATAAAGGATATCCACTGCTTGGTATATATTGTAGGGTCATGGTTCCTAGACAAACACCAGCATTATCGACAGTAATTTGCAGTATTCGTAGATAATCAATATGATGCACTACTTACTTATAATTACTTGTTTACTTGTAGAAGCTTAAGGGGGCCCACCTCGCTTTTGTTCTCTTTCTCTCCTTCTCTCTTTGGCTTGTATCCATTCGGCCCCATTCAGCCTACTATTTTAAGAGGTTTACCCCCATCCAGGTGTCAATATTTTCCTGGCGAGCGGTAGCGAGCCAGCATATATATATTTTTGTTTTGACAGCACGCTAAATTTGTACATTTGTCGATAGAAAAATTTCTCCGGCGAAGCCGGATTTCTCCATACCAATGCTGGCTCGCTATCGCTCGCCAGGGAGAAATCGACACCTGGATGGGGATAAACACCTTAACACAGTTGGCTGAATGGGGCCGAATGGATACAAGCCAGGGAAAGAGAGAAAAGGAGAGAAAGATAAAAAAAAACAGGTGACCCCCCCCTTAAATGGGCAATGCTTCAGAGCCGTGGTACTCCACCGAAATAATAATGTAATAATGTTCAATAGTTTTGGCCTACTTATTTGGAACAGGGTATAGTACTTCACATTGCAAATACAACAATTACCATACGCTATTGAGTGGCTAAGAATACTGCAAAACTATAGTAAAACCGTTGTCACACGAGCGCTTTTTCCGTCAATTTTCCATGAGCAAGTTTTTTCTCGTATTATTTCCGGACATTTTTGCACTGGTATCGGTAACTAGACTGAAGGTAGATTATGTTAGGTGGCTGAATTCTGATTAAGTGAAATTTGTTAAGCTTCCAGACCATAATTGGCCGTAAAAAATTGCTCGAAAAAGGGCTCGTGTGACTCCAGCTTAATTACCGCCGAGAATGATGGGGTTTGTGTGCAGCCCAAGGAGGGAAATATGGCGGATTTAGGAAAGACCCTTGCGAAATACTCCCTATATACGGGTAGGGGCAGTAATACGGGGGGACACTGAGATAAGGCTTGCTGACCCCGCAGTCTTGACCTTAGCTCCAGGGCACTGATAGGGGTCAGTCTGTGTGTGTGTGTGTGTGTGTGTGTGTTTGTGGTTAGGAATAGTGAAGGTAGTGTAATGGAATAAATTTGTGGTGATGACTATAATGATAATACATTAGTCACAATATAACAACTTACTATCTAGCTATCTATCTATTGCCTGACGCCGTGATCCCCGAAGGGGTGGCCACGAACGAAACACCCCCATGCACCTCTGTCCCCAGTCAGTCGACGCCCCTCCTCCCAACCAGCACCGCCTTCATTCATATACTTCTTCACTCCATCCTTCCACCTCTCCCTCTCTGTCCTTCCACCTCGCTCTCGTACACCCTCTTAGTCATTATCTTGCTTCCCATACGTTCCATATGGCCGAACCATCTCAAGGTGTTACTGTTCACACTTACCAGCATTTTTACCTCCTCACCACACCTCCCTCTTACTGCCTCATTCGTCTGTCTATCCCTCCATGTAACTCTGCTCGCACTTCTCAAGTAACTCATTTCCACCCCTCTCACTCTTGGTCTGAGTCTCGCCACCAACGTCCATGCTTCGCTTCCGTAAGTCAGTGTCGGGATTACCACACTGTCATTCAAGGATTTCTTCCCTTCCATGCTGACCACCCTATTTCTTGTTACTGCTTTCAGCATTCCTACAACCCTCTTCCCCTGTTGCACCCTCTCTCGCACTTCTTCATCCATACTCCTATCTTTACTCAGCACACTGCCCAGATTCTTAAATGAGCTGACAATCTCCATAGCCTGACCGTTCAACTTCACCTCATACTCTGTGGCTTCACCCCTTTTGAAGACCATAACCTTACTCTTCCCCGCATTTACCTTCAGATTCCGTTTTTCGCACACTGTTCCAAACATATTTACCAGACCCTGCAACTCCCATTTATTATCGCTCATCAGAACTGTATCATCAGCAGTACAGGTAGCTTCCACTCGTTTCCCTCCCTTATCAGCGATACACCAACATCCACTGCTCTTCCTTGTATTTCTTTCATGACTCCATCTATATATACATTAAACAACCACAGGGACATCACACACCACTGTTCCAACCCAACGTTCAGATCAAAGAACTCGCTCTGCTCATTCTCCACACATACTGCCGCCTTTGCACCCTCATACATGCTCTTCACTGCTTTCAGCAACTTGTCATCTACTCCGTATATTCTAAGTAGTGTAATTTCCACATACCTTCTCTATCCACTCTGTCTTAGGCCTTCTCCAAGTCCATAAAGGCAACATACAGCTTTTGTTGCTTCTCCAGATATTTCTGCACAACACATTTCAGGGTAAAATTCTGATCTACTCATCCATTTCCCTTCCTAAACCCGCCCTACTCATCACCTATCCATTTCTTCGTTCTCGCTCTCACTCTCTCAATCAGTACCCTACTATACACCTTCCCTACTATGATTAGAAGACATATTCCTAGGTGGTTACCACACACTCTTCTTTCCCCTTTACCCTTATATAGGGGGACTTTTATTCCTGTCTTCCAGTCATCAGGTGCACTCCCCTTCTCCCATCATGCTAGTTTACACATTTTCCATACCCATTCGATCACTATCTCACCACCATACCTCAGCATTTCCCCACACACTCCATCTATTCCTGGTGCTTTCCCAACTTCACTCTTTTCATGGCTTCACACACTTCTGACCTTCTGATCCCCACCTCCTCCTCGACTACTTTTCTTCTTCTCCCTCCCATACCCCATCCAACTATGTTTGCTGGCGCTTCATTCCTTACATTCAGCAATTCGTAGAAGTACTCCCTCCATCTTTTGACTCTCTCTTGCTTCTCAGCTAGCACTATCCCATTCTTATCTTTCACACCCTTACTATTTCCCTTGCTACCTTCCCTAATTTTCTTGACTTCTTTCCAGAACAGTTTCTTACAGTCCCTCCATTTTACACTCAGGTTTCTTCCAAATTCTTCATCTGCTCTGTTCTTACTTTCCTTCACTACTCTCTTCACCACCCACTGTATATTACAGTCAGCACCACCATTGGGGAAAGTCTATGTGTTACTGTAACGTAAATCAGGGTGAAGTCGGACTTGTATATAATTAGAGAGTTTTAGTTTAAATCTGTAGAAATATGGGAGAGTACCATTTTATATTAGGCAGGCTATTTAATTTCTAGTAGTGTCCGAATTCATTCTGAATTGGGGGGGGGGGATTTTGAAGTACACTGTAGCCTATTGGAGATAATCACTATTAAACTTTTCATCAATGTAACTGAATTCACCCAGAGTCCGAATTTACCCCGGTTCCTGGTAGTCTGATCTTATTTATAATGTGTACAGTCAAGAGCATAAATTACAAATCACCCATTTGAGTCCGTATCTAATACAAACGTTAGTTAAAATAGTTAAAATATGACTTCAGAGGCTATCAACCCTATTGGATTATTAAGCCAGCACACTGTAAGTCAAGAATAACGTCAGGACTGGAGCCTCTCTGCGAGAACTCCAGTCCCTGATGACGTTGCAAACGAGACAATACAATACTTTATATAGCCCAAGTACTTCAGAACTTGGATTAAAAGGTTCAAATATTCTAATTGGTGTATCCTTTTATATGCTCACGACTATACAGTCGCAATCCCTAAAAGTATGCCCCCCGCCCCCACCCCCCTACCACTCGATAAATATTGGTATCCCGGGTCTTTCTGGATGACAGGTAAACGTGGCACAAACGAACGCACTCCACTCCGATTTAGCACAGGTGGGTCGAACAGCAAAATGAACCCTTGATGGTTTTGATGTATCAACGTTAGTTTTTACTTTCCATTGCAATCATTGTTTTTAAGGTCAGCCAAATATAATATTGCACAAATATTTGCGGGTAAACAATAATTCACAAATAAATATATCATACGGATTTATTTAGCTTGAAACTAATGCAATTCGAAACAATTCAAACAAACTCCTCAAAGTATCCGAAGCCTACAAGTTCAAAATATAATATACTGTTTAAACAATATTATGTAGGCCTATAGTAGCAAGACACTTTATTTTTCAACGAAGGCAATGGATAAGTATAAAGATTGGCCAACTATATTCAATCCAAGCTACAGTAACCTATATCGCAACCCGAAGTCACAAGATCGAGTCGAGTCCTTCCGGAAAAAACAAAAAACAAAAACTATTATTATACCCCGGGTAATATATATATGTATTTTATATATGTGAATGAGGGAGACAAAAAACAGAACTGCCTGTTACGAGTGCCTCCCCCTGGTCCCCCAGAGTTAAAAGGGTGTTAGAGCCAATATCAAGGAACGGTTGAGCCCAAATGCCTGGATACACGGACTTTGAAGGTATTTAATATTTTAAGTCGTAAGATGAGGGAAAGATGTGTTCAAGGAGAGAGTTCCAGAGCTCACCTATTGAATAGAAAATATACTGGGAATATCGGTTAGCTCTTGAGTTAGAGAGTTGCACTGAGTACAGTATATGCTCATGAACGAAAGCTCATATTAAACAACATAATTATTAAAGGAGTTGATGGAATATTAAGACATGTTAAGCTGTATACCTTAGAGGCTTAGAAGTTATCCCCTTGTGCATCACGACGCATTTTTGACAGTTTATTCCGCTTATTGTTTGATGAGTAGCATGAAAGTCAAAGGATTTAATTAGTCTTTTCCTTGTAATACCCACAGATCTTCCACAAGCTGTATAAAATTGAGTTGTGATAACAAGAACAAACGGCCAAAATACATCGCTATCTTCAAAGAGTTAAGTTAGTCGAAGATGGGATTTATTTACATATAGGCTATACTTATTTCAAAGTTATCATGAAGCCGATTGCGTCACATTAGTCATTACATTACTTTCATCTAGCATTTCAACATGGTGTAATTACGGGGTGAATATAATGACCTTGACAATAATTCCGAAGCTTTTTATAAGTAAATCAGATACTTGGGAGCTAATTCATTCTGCCACGAGCTCTGTATTCAAAAGTCAATAGTTCAGTTTCTCAGTTTCAGTTTCTATGGAGCTCGTCCTGGAATCTTTACGACTCTGAACCTCACGATTCTATACAGGACTGGCCATTTGTATCGGCACTAGTTCAGAGAAGAGTGTTGAGAGGGGAGCAGGGGTGTTGGAGAGAGAGGAAGCTGTTGGAGTGGCTTTGTTATGTGTGTTTTAGTCTGTATACGTCGTCAGGATGTCCCCTGACTGGGTGCGAGCATGTGAAACATGCTAGGACGTATCGAAAAAATAGTGGACTTGAATCATGAGGATCTAAATCTGAGCTAGGTAAAATGTTTAAAGTAACAAGATTAAATGTAAAAATATTATTTGGTGAACGAATATATTAATATATGCAATATTTTTACTATTATTAAAACACTAGTATAATTCCATTATCTCTCTCTCTCTCTCTCTCTCTGGCTTGGTTCTCCACTTCTACCAACATATATTTTTGTCGAGTTTTGTGATTATTATGGTAATGATTTCCATGTTAGTTCGTATTTATTATAAGCGCTTATATATAGTGAAAGTTTGTTAGAAACAGTTTTACCATTCCTAGAGCTGAAAACTTATGATCATACATTTTACCCAGAGATATGGTGGTATGCCTGAACAAAGTGAGCTGTGCATTTTACCGGTCTAGGAAGGTAAGGTCTTCCTAAAGAATCATGGTAATCTCTACCTAGTGTCAGAGAGCAATAGAAGCTAAAATAATTTCAAATTAGGGAAGAGGGGGGTTGGGGAGAGAGTAGTTTAGCAGGACACACAGGAATGTCGACTTTATATATTACCATCAATAGAGAGGAATATAGTATGAAGTTGAAAAAACGATTGCCAGTTGTTCTAAATGTCATCAATAATGTTTGGCCACTAAAGTTGTTTCAATGCAGTGAATATAAGTAATAGTTTAATCTATTGATTCACAGACATAAATAACTTCACGATCTTAACATACAGTACTTCTTTTAATCTATTTTTTTATTTTATTTTTATCTCGCCACACCACCAAACACCTGCAATGAAATTAATGAAAGCATATAATTGTGATCCACCGGGATTCGAACCTGGGTTATCACACACAGATTTTTAGACACCTTAACCATTACACCACCGAGACGGTTAAAGGTTTATCCACACGCCTACGACTTATTATCCATTTTCGAATACTGGATATTAATCTAATCATGTTCATATTCCCACCGCACTATGGTAGCCTAATGTTTAAGTGACTACTAAATTACTACTAATCTATTAGAACCATGATCAATATGCAGATTTCCATGTCCAGTTATACAACTTCGTGATCGTGATTGTTGATTGTAGGGCTGTGTGGGCAGGCCCAATTAACCCTGCCGCAGACCAACACAGGCAGGTAATCACAGCCGGCCGAGACGACCGGTACGCCGCAGGAAGACCTTGGTGTGCTGGAGCACCCGGTCACGGAGGGCCGGGTCCAGCCCACGGCCCCCCAGCAGGATGGGGAGGGTAAAGTTGGCGACCCCAAGGGAGCGGAGGCTGCAGCGGAGGAGGGTCGGTCCTTATGGGAGTAAATGTGAGGGCAGTGAAGAATGAAGTGCTCTACCGTTTCATCCACCGTCCGGCACCACGGGCAGAAAGGGTCAGGTACCAGTCGAAGACGGAAGAGGTGAGAGGCCAGACCAACATGGCCTATGCGGAGACGGACCAGGGCAGTGTCAAGGGGGCGGAGGGGGGAACGGGACCAAGGGTGTGGGGAAGAATCTACCCTGTAGTTATACAACTTGAAGTAATTTACATCCTGCGAATATAAGCTACATACTGACACTGTAATTGCAGTCAACCACACAAGTTTCTTAATTATGGTTGTTCGAGCTACTAGTGTTTCATTTGAGCGGAGTTAGTGCGTTCGTTAGTGCGTTCCCAAGTTAACCCGTCGTTCAGAAAAACCCTAGCAAATGTCATTGTTAGCATCGAGGGGGGCCCTTACTTTTAGGGATTGAGACTACATGATTATCGCATTTGTTATTATATGTTGAAATTGATTGTGTATCCTCGACTATATTAGATTGAGTAAATGGTATAATGAATTATTAAAATAGATTGGTAACCTCCCCCCCCCCTTTTTTTTTCACCGATCACCATCATAATTTGTGTAAATTTTATTGTTAGCATCGAGGGAGGGGGGGGGGGGGGGCTTACTTTTAGGGATTGAGACTGTACATGATTATCGCATTTGTTATTATATGTTGAAATTGATTGTGTATCTTCGACTATATTAGATTGAGTAATTGGTATAATGAATTATTAAAATTGATTGCTAACCTCCCTCCCCCCCCCTTTTTTGTCACCGATCATCATCATAATTTGTGTAAGTCCCCGCCCTCCCTCTGATGATTCTTCTCTTTTTCAACGGCCCTCATACAAAATCCCATTCCATGTTATCACTGTCTATACTCTATAGCATGTTAAAGCATGATTGATATGGCACAGTTGTCTTGGTTTGCCATAAATTTTGATCAATAATAGTAAGCAAAGCCATGTAAGATATTTTAAGCTTTAGGAGCTTGATGGCAAACCCTGTCGCCTCTCTCTTTAGTTTGTGATAGAGAGACTTGACCGCAGGAATTCTCCCTACCAGGAATTCACTGGAGACCTCTAGTGGATGCTTCCGAAGTAGCGCCAGAGCTACGTCCGTCGACATCAACAATACGGTACTCAACACCTAGGCTATGCAAAGTTTATCACCATTTCTTACAATTCTGCTAGTTTTTACTATATACTAGATGGCTACACTAAGTGCTTATATAGTATGGTAGTTGTGGGAATCTCCATATGTAGCAAGAAATGACTAAAAGCAAAATTATAAGGATGATGAACCATCATAAAAAAACGCTAAAATAACTTCTTCCTTATACAGGGTGTTTCATAAATACCTTTCATAAATTTCAGAATGAATAGACCTAGCAATAATAAATATACTTTACTACGGTATGTGACGGTTTTGGAAATTTCTCATATTTACCGGGATATTACACATTTTAGTTTAAATAGGAAAGTCTAGGGGATGAAAACGATCAGTAGATTACCATCACCTCAATTACTTTATTTTGTCATAAATGTTTGAACATCAATGTATTTCACAGTATTTACAATAGTTGCTCGAAGTTTCTCCCACCCTCGTTGATACAGGCTTGGGCTCGGCGCATAAGAGACTGTCGCACTCTTTCAAATATCCCTGGTGTGTTTCTTACTTCTCTGCATGCCTCTTGAACTCGTTGCCACAGTTGCTGACGGGTGTTGATTTGTGTAGCATACACCCTGCTCTTCAAGTGTCCCCAAAGATAAAAGTCAAGTGGAGTTAGGTCCGGTGATCTAGGTGGCCAGGCGATGGGACCACCATGGCCTATCCACTTATCAGGGTACATAACATTAAGGAAATCCCTCGTACCTCGTGCAAAGTGAGCTGGAGCCCCATCCTGCATGAACCACATTTGTCTACGTGTTCTGAGAGGCACATCTTCAAGTAGTATGGGTAAGTCATCCTGAAGAAATCTGGTGTACACATTGCCTGTAAGTCGTTGTGGTAACATAAAAGGTCCGATTACATGGTCACCAAGAATACCGGCCCAAACATTAATCGAAAAGCGTTCCTGATGTCCTCTCGTTGTTGTTGCATGTGGATTTTCTGCTCCCCATGTATGTGTATTATGTAGGTTCAACATGCCATTTCTTGTGAAATTTGCCTCATCACTAAACAAAACCTCTGCAATAAAACCGTTGTTCTCCCTCTCTTGAGTAAGGAGCCACCGACAGAAATCCACTCGTTGGTGATAATCACGTTCAGTCAGAGCATGGATGGGCTGGTGATGATATGGGTACAGGCCATGTCTGTTTACAATCCTCCATACTGATGCATGAGCCACACCAAATCGTGCACCAAGTCGACGTGTGCTTGTAGATGGATCATCTGCGATAGCATCAAGGATATCCTCTTCTGCATCGAATAGTTGCTCATCATGAGGCCTTCCTCTGTCTACTGCACGTGGATTCAGTGAGCCATATTCCCGTGGTCGTCTTTCTACGCTGAGGAAAGTAGGCGGAGATGGTTGCCTCCGGTTGGGATATTGTTCACCGTACATCCTTACTGCTTCAGCTGCATTTACTCCAGCTGCACCTAAAGTAAGTAACATGTCTGTGTACTCAGCAGAGGTGTATGGCTCCATGTCTGGTACTTACTTAAGACTGCCAGTACATCCTTCTTTCTCTCACCTTCTCACATTACCTTCAATTTGTGAAGCTTCATTCATACAGTATTCGAACCCATGAAGCAAATTGATCGAGCACCTATTGTAAATACTGTAAAATACGTTGATGTTCAAACATTTATGACCAAATAAAGTAATTGAGGTGATGGTAATCTACTGATTGTGTTCATCCCCTAGACATTCCTATTTAAACTAAAATGGGTAATATCCCAGTAAATATGAGAAATTTCTAAAACTGTCACATAGTAAAGTATATTTATTATTGCTAGGTCTATTCGTTCTGAAATTTATGAAAGGTATTTATGAAACACCCTGTATATATAAATATAAGTTATTTAATATTATGGGTGACTTTAAAATATAAAGAGCATCAATATGCAATGACTGTAATGTGTGTCAGCTTTAGAAAGTATGACATATAGCTTATAATTAAGAATTATTGATGGAGAGGGAGGGTGAAGAACTGCGGTATATCGCCATTTAAAAGGCCCAGGTCGCTTACTGTACAAAACAACGTGTCAGGCGCGGCAACTCCAAGAATTTCTGGTAGAGGGAGAATTGAATCTGCTTTGATATTGCCTAGGCCTATACTGTATTTAACTTACCCTGATATATTTCGAACATGATGAAGTAATGTAAAGGCAGGATTTGATATTTATATCACATGAGTGTAAAATTTGTCTATCGTTGTATCTATCAATACAATTCGTATTTTGGTCTCGGTAATCATAAATAATTACGTATTGGCAGCTCAATCCATATGGCAACACTAATGGTACCGACCTTAACGGTAAAAAGGTCTGTTTGTAAGTAGGGTGCGGCTAACGTATTAAAATATTCCACCTTGATTTTCAATTTCAAAGTGCATTATTCGATAGCTTGCCATTATTTCTACACTTCATTATTAAGTTTATGCTGCTCATACAATTAGGCTACTCCTACCTCTTTAAATATCTGTCCATCTTTGTAACTGCTTTGACAGCATGGAGTGGTTATCAGAGCTACTGAGAATCAAAATGGTGGCCAGTGACCTGGCTCCTGAAATTCTTTGACTGATTGGGTTATTCTATGGGTAGGCTACCCCAATGCCTCTCTATACGTCATGACAGGTCAGAAATGCCTCTCCTCACCACCATCCAAAACACTAATTTATTTATATTTAAATTTATGAGAACCTCGGACTACTATTATTGCACATGTGAGGTATATTGTACACTAATATTTATGATAATGAGGATAGCTGACCTCGTGAGCTATGCCCTTTAACCTATAAACGGCGAGCAGGGTGTATTGAACACCACTGTTCTGGGCGACGATATTAGGCTCCATTGATGCCTATAATCGTCATTATACAATAAATATCGTTATTACTTATTCATATGCGCCTATTTTACCTTCACTATGAAGATAGTATCCTGTAACAACAATAAAGCAAGTGGAAATCTATTTTTTCTGGTCAAAATCGTGAATAAACATGGAACAGCCCATTCATGAAATGTGGAGCAATGTGAGGCAACTCCTCCCCTTGCAAGGCCTCAAGCTTGACTGACTCATTCACCCCACCATCTAGCTCTGCCAACACACTCGCTAGGCACATAAGCACATCCTCCAAACAGTTTGCTAATGTTAGCACCAAAATATACCAACGAATTAGGAAATAACAGGGAAAATAGGTGATAATTGAAGGGGGGAGGGGAAAGGGGGGAAGGAGGGGATGTGGAGGAGTGATATGAGGTATAGGGAAAAAAAAAAAAAAAAAAATTTAAGTGCTACTGGGGCCTTTTAAAATGTTTTTTTTAGGCCTTCCCTCTTAAGAGCTTTTCCGCCGTTGCCCAGTAAAACTTCTTAAGAGCGTTTCCGCCGTTCCCGGGTTAACGCATATGGACATTGCTCCCTATTATTTCATGCAGTTCTGCCTTCATGTCCTTCATTCATATTTATCTCGTATTTTAGGATTATAGTTTATTGTAGACTTCTCTTCATTTATATTGACCCTTATAAGTAGATTAATTAACTAATAAGGTCTTTGCTTCATATAAATATATTTTTTAATAGACGATGTGGTCCATTAATAAGTCTCTTGCTTATTATTAATAGTTTGTTTCTAATTGATGATAGGCCTATACTGTAGTCCAATATTAATATCATGTCCCATTCCAGTAGCTTAACCCTTTCGCTGCGGGTGACGTTCTGGAACATCCTGGCAAGTTACAGCAATTTCCAGGCTTTAAAAGCCTGTAAAAACCGTAAAAATCGAGTGTCAGTGGGCGGGAGTGTGAGGGGCCCACCTCCGACCCTCAGAGCACCGAGCGGCTCACTGAGGTTGACTGTGTCTCGCGCGGGTCTCTCTCTGTGTCTCCCAACAGTGTAGCCAAGCGAGCGAGTGTTACATAATAGCGGGTTTCCCGCATTTCACTGGCACCACTGCGGGTGAACCAGATCACGTACGGGGCCCGTTCTGGTGTCATTTTGAAGATATTCTCGCCTAGTTTTCGGCAGAATACACTTAATTTAATGCAGATGCTTGATTTATCATTCAGGAGTGCCTGAATACGCCCTA
This sequence comes from Paralithodes platypus, assembly GCA_032716605.1. Lineage (NCBI taxonomy): Eukaryota > Metazoa > Arthropoda > Malacostraca > Decapoda > Lithodidae > Paralithodes > Paralithodes platypus. The sequence continues at coordinate 31,359,281 of CM064509.1, read as the reverse complement.
AATAGCCCAAACATGGCCGCAGCCAAAGGGTTAATACAAATAAGAACATAGCAATATGTCCCCCGGCTAAGATGGACAGGATATAATCATTATTGGTATTGACGTTGCCTAATGTAGCCTATTATTGAAATCTAAATGAAATTCCTCCACACTGGAGGACAATAAAATGTCTTCTGCTGCTTTTTCTAATGCACCAAATAGTAATCAGTTTCCATCCAGTGAGTCGAAATATATAGATTGTCATGAAAATATCACTCATTTCTATAGTCATTAATGTTACAGACATATTACTCTCAAATTCTATTCAGTACATTGCCAAATGTACAAAGTATATATGATGAATAAAACAGAATATATTAGGCCTACAGAGACATATTTATTAGTGGCCCCTCCATCATTGACGAACATGCCTATTACATAAGGCATCCTCTTCAAACACTAATCCGCCGTAGTTTGAATCTACCGCGCAGAGCATTTAAAAACTGAGGAGCCTTCATCATGAGCGCACGCGACCTCACTCATGGCTTCAGTCATTATGAATTGGGTTCTCACTACGAAAAAACTTCGTAAAAAATAAAAACAAAAACAAAATAAGAATAACTATCCAATAAGCTTTCCATCATATCGTGGATGTACTTGTGTGGATCTTTGACCAGACGCTGATTCAGGCGTCATTCTTCCTTCTCTGCTCTGCGCTCAGCCTGCCCGGACGTGTCTCCCCACGCTCCGCTGGTTCCGCATTTGCTGCGTCCCTAGTGAGTTTTTTCTCATTTGTTTACTCCGGCATGTATCGAGTAAGGTTAGGATATGCGTAGCAGGAGTGTCCTGGGCTGGTTGCCCGCAGTGCAGTGTATTTTGGGTCGTGTGTTTGGGGCATCTATTTCGGATGTACCCTCGTGGTCCTGTTGTGGACTTGTGATCTTTTCACAGTTGAGTTAGCTTGTGATGCAGGCGGCTTTCATTACGCGTTAATTATGCTGCCTTTTATCTTTCTGATGAGGTAAGCGTTGCTTACTGACGTTCCCAGCGTATTTTTCTTCACTTAGTGATGTTTTTTCTGGGTCCCGAGTCAGTCTTCCCTTTGCCGGAAGTATTTGCTACAGTGGTGTGTTGGCGGTGGTTCCTGTTGTTATATTTCCAGTGTTTTTTGTTTATATTTCAACATTTCTTATGCGGTCTACTTAGGCCTAGCCAGCCGCTCGTAGCTTTGCCACATGTACAAGTGTTATTGTTTATTTTATAAATATGTCCTACTGTGTCATGTGTATCCGGGTTTAGTTGTGTATTGGCTAATTCCACGGATTATTGTGTGGACCTAGGCTAGTCGTGCTTGGCTTTCCTTCGAGTCCGATGTGCGTTCAGATGGTTTCTGAACGGGGTGGGTTACCTTCCGGCGGGTTTTTCTCGGTTTCACCATGAAAAAACCAGGCCAAGAGCCGTGTTGGGCCACACGTGGTTTCAACACAGGCTTGTGTCCCCGGCGATGAGGTGTCTGTGGCTCTCCAGGACTGCGTCTCGGTGTTGGTGCCTGTTTTCAGGCTCCCTTTGATTCCCGGCGGAGTGGCTGTACCCATCTAACATTGTTCATGCGGACATATGTTATGAAGTTTTTCTACCCGGTTTTACAAACCACAGAAAAAACCTAGCTGTTGTTAAGGGCTTTCCTCCCCGGCGATCTTTTACAAAGAAGTGGGGACAGGAACTTATGGGGTTAACGTTTTGACATCTCACCCGGCGGGTGCACCTTGGTAGGGTGGGATGAACAACTAAGTCATTCAGTTAGTTAACCGATCCATTTTAGTGATACTATATGTATCGCCGCCTTTACACTTACGGCGATTGAAGGTTCAATTAAGGTTAACATCGTTTTTACACCCGGCGGGTGCTCCTGGGTGGAGGAAATAAGGAATTTACAATTCAATTTCGATTAACCACTTGATTGAGAGATACGTTTATGTATCGCCGCCTTCAAACTTACGGCGATCTTTTGTGACAATTCGTTAGAAATCAGATCTCGTATCAGCCTGCCCTGTGTTATTCTACTAAAATAATTCAAGGGCCGGCGTCTTTGTGGGGGGTTGTTTTCCAAAAATTGAATCTTGAAACAGTCACCACCAGAAAGACTATAAACGCCATGCTGGTCCTTTATATTATGTCAGAGGGTATTCTTCACTTTCTTAAAAAGATATGTTTAGATATTCTGAACCCCGCCGCGTAGCGAGCTGTGATCGTTGTGTCATTACATCTCGTTACCCGGGGTTATTAACACTTGTGTGCGAACATGTTGGGTTAACCTTATGAGCATTAATTCCTGGAAATTTTCTTTTTTTCCAGAGCTGGGCTCCGGCGGACCAATACAGACCCGGCAGTAGTTTTCCCCACCAGTCTCTGTCATGGCTACCTTGGCCCTAGTCTTTGCTTTATGCACTACCCCTACCTGTGCCGGTATCCCTATTTTTGCACACACTCTTTGCATCAAGTGTGTTAAATGTCTAGACCGTTCAAGGGGTCTGTGGGTGATGCGCAACTGTTCCTTTTGCTCCCAATTAAGTGTCAAGGTCCTCCGCGACAATAATAAGACCGCAGCGGTCGCATTACGAGAGGTTAGGCAACAGATGTCAGCATATACTACGATTGTAGCTCATAAGTCACTTCAATGTGACAACGTCCCTCTTTGGGATAGACTGCTTTTCGAACACCCTCCCCCTAAACGTTCCTCTCGAGTAACTAGTCATAAGCCGGCGGAGACTGGTCAGGGTTCTGTGTCTTCTGCTGCTACTCCGAAACGTCCAAGAGAGCCTACACCCCCGGCGACCGCCTCCTCGTCTCGGGAGAGATCTCGGTCTAGGTCACCTCTCAGACACCAGCCACCTAGTCTTGCCTCTTCACCATCGAGTAAGAAGAGTAAGACGGAAAGTTCCACCAGTGGTCACGGCGATAAATCCTCCAAATCAAAGAGTAGTTCACGGTCACACCGCAGCCATAAATCTTCCAAAAAGGATTCCCATAATAGAAAGGCCTCCCTACATTCGCCAGTTTCTAGTGCTTCTCATCGTACCTCTACCCCAGACAGAGTTTGTGTTAGGTCTCAAGGGTCCAGTACGGTGCCTGTACCTAAAGATGATTTAACATTTTAACCCTGGAATTGGAGAGTTCAGGGGGATCAGTGATTGAGAGTGTTTCAGACTCCCAAGAGAGTGTAGGCCAAGGCCTCGGTGTTTGGCGATTTTCTCGGCCGGGGTCTGACCACCCACTTCCGACTCAAACTAGTCACACAGTAGCTGACGTCCACAGGGACGCGGCGATCCCATCCTCTATTCCTGACTTATCTTGGCAACAAGGTACCCCAGCTTCGGCGGGATCTTCTCAGGAGGAACAGGATGAGAAAGACGAGGTTTCAATAATTTCGGATATGGAAGGGCAAGAGTCAGGTTCAGGCTTAGACGCCGCGCAGGATATTAATGATTCACCAGTGAGTACATCATCAAGTCAATTTGTCACTGCACAGGAAATTGATGGGCTACTTAGTCATGCTTTATCTAAATTTTTTGGCCAACAACAGGAAACTCCCACAGTGGACTTGGGAGCTCCCACGACAGGTTCTACGGTACGGCCTCTGATGACTTCTATTGCTTTAACTAAGATCCCTCACCCTCCCACTCTGTCACCATCAGTGGTTACTAGGCCTGCTACGGCGGTATTGACCACTTCGAATGTAAGGGTTATAACGGATGTCAATCCACCCCCTCTAGACAAGGCGCCTCTCAGAAAGGTAGCTATGCCCTTGCTTTACGGACCAGACGAGTCATGGGTCCTTTTGACCCCCACTAAACCAGAGCTCGCCCAACCTACCTTGTCAGGGGAACTCCCAGTACCGCGTGAGTGGGTCATCCAGGGCAACAAATCAAAGAAATTAAGGGCCTTGGATACTTTGGGAAATGTACTAGACGTTAATATAAAGGCTATACCTAGTTATTATCACCAAGACTATTTTGTGTATGCTTCTAAGCCGGCGTTACCCCCTGCCTCAGCTTCAAAATTGTTTTCAGACTGGTCTAAGCTGGATGGGTTTAATGACATTAAGACTCTGTCAGCTCTCACTCCAGAACTTGATTTACAAACCGTCACAGACGAAGCAGCTAATCCAGTCTTGAAGGTGGGGCAGTTGGGTCCAGGACCTTGGGTGGATTGGGAGACAGAGGCTCAAAACTTTGCGACCACATTTACTTCCAAAACTTCCCACCAGATCCCTCAAGATACTCATTCGTGGTTCTCCATGCCGGTGTTCTGCCGGCGGAGTCCCTTCAGCTTTGTTTGCTTTCTTAGCTGCCCCTAAAATTAATCTTTGTGAGCTAAAAGACCCTTTCACTACCCCTACCCCAACTCACCTAGACCGAGAATTTAGGCTAAGGGGGAAAGCTTTTCGCCTATTCTCTCAATACATAGTGTCTCAACAGATAGCAAAGTCTTTGCTCCGGTCCACTCAGGCAATCGCAGACGCGGATGCCAGACGATCGGTTGAATTGTCCCGGCGACTGCTTCTTTAGTCGTCAATCCAATCTCTGGGTGACATCCGCACCGCCTTGCTTGAGGCGGTACGAGTGAGACAAGACCTCAGAATGTCTTTAGTTCGCAAACTGCCTGATCGCATTGCGAATCAGGTGGTCATGTCACCAGTGCTTACTCCCTCTTTAATGTCCCCTGACGTGTGGCGAACGGTGTTTAATATGGCGCAGGCCTTTAAACACAGTCCCACCCCTTCTAAGAAACCTGCCTTTAACTTCCCCAAACCCAGGCCAGCCGCTAAAGCTCAGCCGGGGGGATCTAAGCCCTTTCTTCCACCTAAGTCCTCCCCCTCCCCTCAAGGTCAGTTCAGGCATAGACAGAGTAGGTTTTCAGGTCAGAGAGGACGCGGCCATCATAAGCCAGGTCAGGGCCTGTCTTCGGCCAACACCAGCCAGCCGGCGAAGCGTCCAGCACCACCAACCCCTCCATCAAAAAACTAAAGTCTCTCTCACTCCCGGTGCCAATCTTAAGGCCGGCGGATCCGAGGGTAGTACAGCCGGCGAACCCTTGTCTGCTAACTGGGTCGTTCCGAACGTGTCACCAAGCATGGCCGTTAAACACTTGGGCACGGATGATGGCACGCAAAGGCATCACTTGGCAGTGGCTCCGGCGACCTCGCTTACGTCAGCCGACAACGGCGAATTTTGTTTCTTTAGAGGTGGAGTCACTGGTCCAGGAAATGATTGCCAAGAATGTCATCATCCCGGTCCCCCCAAATTACCCTGTATTCACGTCCAAGCTATTTTTGGTTCCCAAAAGGGACAGTGTTCAGATGAGACCGGTCGTAGACCTGTCTTATCTGAACCTTCACATTCACAACGAGTCTTTCCGAATGTTAACAGTACACCAAATCAGGCTAACACTTCCGCCGGGAGGTTGGATGTGTTCCCTAGACCTGACAGACGCCTATTGGCACGTATCGGTCAACAAAAGATTTCAAAGGTTTTTGGCCTTACGGATCAGGCACCAAAATTTTGTTTTTCAACGGATGGCATTCAGTTTGAACCTGGCACCTCGATTATTCACGAAATTAGTCCGGCAAGCCCTGATGCCGTTGTTAAAACAAGGAATCAGAGTTTTGTGGTACCTAGACGACTGGCTGGTGGTGGCAGAGACACAACAATTATGCATCAAACATGTCAACATCATTTTAAATCATGTCAAAACTCTAGGGTTCAAGGTAAATCTGGTAAAGTCAAACCTTGTTTCCTCACGAGTAATTCAGTGGATAGGGCTGGTCTGGGACACGGCTGCTCTCACTCTGAGTCAGAGTGTGGACAATCGCAACAGGTTTCGCAGGAAACTGTTCATGTTTCTTCACAGTCTGACTACGACGCGGAGGGTCTGGGAGTCTCTGGTCGGCTCTCTCAACTGGATTCAACTAACTGTTATGTTGGGCCGGTTGAAAGTAAAACGTTTAATATTGGAAGGCAACAAATATTTCCCACTCTTACCGGCGGGAAAATTATGGCCCATCCCGAAATTAATCCACACCTTACTAGCGGTCTGGGCGAAGAGGGAAACGTTGCACTCAATAATGTCATGGACCTCTCCTCCGCCAACGGTATGGGTAGACACGGATGCGTCAGGCACAATAGGTTGGGGATTTCAGTCAAATCAGGGGCACCAGGGTCAGGGGCTTTGGTCCCACTTAGAAATCTCCCACATCAATGTCAAAGAATTACTAGTCCCCTTGTATTTCCTTCAGGCTCACGGCCCTGCTTTACGGGGCAAGTCGGTGGCCTTCAGAATGGACAATCTGAACGCAGTTCACTGTATTCAGAAACAGGGGTCAACGAGGTCAAGGAGGTTGCTAAACGTGTCGGAAGAGATTTTTACTCTAGCCAACAGACTAGACATTTATCTTCACGCATCTTATCTCCCAGGCGTAGCAAACGTCTGGGCAGACGCTCTGTCCCAGAGACAGAGCACGACAGTAGAATGGGAGCTCAAGCAACCCATTTTCAACCTAATGATTGCAGAGCTCTCCCATCCACAAGTGGATCTGTTTGCGTCCGAGGAGACTCACAAACTCCCTCTATACCTCACCCGCCGGACGAAAACGCCGGCAGGGGGGCCAGACGCCCTAGTGACAGACTGGAACAGATGGAGCTCCATCTATCTGTTTCCGCCGCCAGATGCGTCACTAATGTGCCACGTAGTGAACAAACTACGAGATTATCGAGGCTTAGTCTCACTAGTCGCGCCCCTGTGGCCGGCGCAGTTGTGGTACCAGCAATTAAAGACGTGGTGCCCGCACCCGGTGTCGCTCCCGGTCGGGTATTTCCACTTAGACACGATTGGCAACCAAGCGACCTCGCTGACTTTTGCATTATGGACATTCAGGAGGCCAAGTGGCTAGCACCATACGGTAGAGATGTGACCAATAAATTATTAAATAAATATACTCAGTCTACGAAACGACAGTATCACTCACATTGGCAAGCCTTTACTTCTTGGATCATTAGAACAGAACAGACTGTGCCATCAGTAGCTTTAGTTTTTAATTATTTAAATTATCTGTTTGAGCAGAAACATTTATCTGTGGTAACGTTAAAAAATCACTTAACTGCAATTAGAGTGCCCTTTTTAGACCTTACAGGTCTCTCCATACCGGTGGCGGAGGAAACAGGTTTTATGAGAGCTTGTTTTAAACTCCGCCCACCTCCCCGTTAGCTCATGCCTACTCGGTCTCTGGACAAAGCTTTGTCTTTACTTCACTCTCGTCTGTACCAAAATACTGCAGATTTTGCATTACTCTTAAAAAAGGCTGTATTCCTTTTGGCTTTGGCCACCGGGAACAGAGTGTCTGAGCTGGCGGCGATGAGCAACACACCTAATTGCCTTAGGTTTGGTAGACTTAATGAATGTATTCACATTGCACCTACCCCGGGATTTGTAGCCAAGAATGAGCACAGTGCACACGTGTTTTCTGAGTTCACGGTGCCGGCGTTAAAAAGGGGAAAGGTGCATCATAATCTATGTCCAGTGCAAGCTCTAACCAAATATTTGAGAGTAGCTCCTCTAAACCCCCAAGGTGCTTTATGGGTAGCGAGTACGGGTAAACGCTTACTGAAACGGAGATTAGCTTCTCTTCTGGTCGAAGACATTAAAGAGAGTAATCCCGGCGTTGTGGGTCGGGCTCACGATTTACGCAAATGGGCAGCCTCTTTACGTTTCCTGAAGAATTTTTCAGTAGAAGATATTTCGTCCACACAGTTGTGGGCGTCTAATCATACGTTTTTGACTAGATACTTGTCAGTTGCTCTAGATAAACCTTCCTTACCATGTATAGCTTTAAGGCAGAGAGTCTAGGTGGCCCTTCAGTCACTTTTGTTTACTTTCAAGAAAAGGGGGGGGGGGGGTGCAGTCAGTTAACATAGGACACCCTAGACCCCGCCGGAGTGTGAGAGCTGTGATACAATTTATGGTTAATGTGATATGAAAATTTATCTGCAAGAAATTGTGCTAGTACAATGTTAGTACAAAACAACGGGGTTGTTATAGTAGTTTTAGCTGCGAAAGCAATTTAATATTAAACAGTGAAAATCTTTTGCAAATTATCTCCACGATTATTTTGGGGTTTATTATGTGCACATGTAAACTTATAACTTGTTATTTTTGTCACCACTCGTTGAGTGGGGTGCCTTTGTAACTACAGATCTGTTCACAGAATCTTCAGAGTTACCCTTTTTTGTCAAGCAGGCTTCTTTGAAGCACGCACCTGCCTGAACCCCTTTCTTGTATATATATGGGCTGCGCCGTATTAAATATATTTTCAAAGTAAGAATACTATGTGGTTGTTTTTATTATCTGCTTTTCTAGAGTTATGATTACGAATGTCCCCCTCCAGTCTTAGAAATCAGGCATGTTCGTCAATGATGGAGGGGCCACTAATAAATTATAGGTTTGACTCCTGTAAGGAGATAAAGAAAACCTAATATTTAGTAGTGGCCCCGTAATCATTGACGACTGGGGCCCTCCCGACCATCCCCTTCCCATTCGTTGATGTATTAAGGATTTTGGTTTACTTGATATGTCAGTGAAGGAAGAATGACGCCTGAATCAGCGTCTGGTCAAAGATCCACACAAGTACATCCACGATATGATGGAAAGCTTATTGGATAGTTATTCTTATTTTCTTTTTGTTTTTATTTTTTACGAAGTTTTTTCGTAGTGAGAACCCAATTCATAATGACTGAAGCCATGAGTGAGGTCGCGTGCACTCATGATGAAGGCTCCTCAGTTTTTAAATGCTCTGCGCGGTAGATTCAAACTACGGCGGATTAGTGTTTGAAGAGGATGCCTTATGTAATAGGCATGTTCGTCAATGATTACGGGGCCACTACTAAATATTAGGTTTTCTTTATCTCCTTACAGGAGTCAAACCTATAATATGGCAAGGAACCGTAAAGTTTCGAATCCTTGCCAAATGTCTCTGCAGGGGTGACAGGTCAGTTGAACCAGTGCCACTTCAACCAGTGCCACTTTAACCAGTGCTAACTCAACCAGTGGCCACTTCAACCAGTGACCATTTCAACCAGTGACCATTTTAACCAGTAGGTTAGGTTAGGTTACTGGTTAAAATGGTCACTGGTTGAAATGGTCACTGGTTGAAGTGGCCACTGGTTGAGTTAGCACTGGTTAAAGTGGCACTGGTCGAAGTGGCACTGGTTTAACTGACATGGAACCCTCTGCAGGCCAAATATATTCTGTTTTATTAATCATATATACTTTGTATATTGGGCAATGATTGTACTGAATAGAATTTGAGAGTAATATGTCTGTAACATTAATGAAAATAGAAATGAGTGATATTTTCATGACTTCTATCTATATGTTTCGACTCACTGGATGGAAACTGATTGATTACTATTTGGTGTATTAGAAAGAGCAGCAGACGACGTTTTATTGTCCCCCATTGTCGCTACCTTTAAAATATAAATAAAACAAAAAATAAATAAAAAACACGGAGATCCTGTGTTACCAAGTTGTAAGCGACCTAGAGACGACATGGATCTTCTCGTTCATCAGTCATCCATTTACACATCTCTAAAATGTGTCAATGTTCTCTATAATCATGTGTTGTGCATATCATAGCACCAGTATGTACAGTCGCAATCCCTAAATGTAAGCCCCCCTCGACTCGAGAAATATTGGTATCTCGGGTCTTTCTGGATGACAGGTAAACGTGGCACAAACTAACATACTCCACTCCGATTTAGCGCAGGTGGCTCGAACAGCAAAATGAACCCTTGATGATTTTGATGTATCAACGTTAGTTTTTGCTTTCCATTGCAATCAGTTATTTAACCTGACAAGCGCGAAATAGACCTAGGGGCTAGGGTAGTTATTTGTGCATTTCTAGCCTTGGATTCTGACAGAATTTGTTATATTTACAATATAGAGCATTATTTGTTTTCGGTATGCTTTTATTTTACATATATGATGTATATATGAACCTTCAAGAGTGCTAAAATAAGTGGGAAAAGCATTTGGGTGGTGAAAAACGAAGATATTGGCCACCCGGTCATAATCTCAGGCGAGAGAGAGCCACAGGCAACCCTCCTCTCTCGCTGTCTGTGAGGTAACTGAGACGAGCGGGGCGGTGTGGGCCGGTGTCTGGGTGTTACATAACTATCTTTTCTGCAACCCACTTGTGCTACATTATCGCGGGAGAGAAAAATAACCGATAAATTATGATAATAAGAGGAAAAATAGGTGATAATTGAGGAGGGGAGGGAGGGGGGAATAAGGTGGGGAAGGAGGGGAGGGGGGTGGGTGAGATTTACATGGATGAGTACTGGAGGGGAATTATCTTACCTAGAGACAAATTCCTTTGTTTTGATAGGCCCTTTTTTTTTTGGAAGGCTTTTTTTATGGTCTTGCTTCCGTGAGGCCTATCGCGTTCCCTATAGGAAGCCTTCCGTGAGGCCTATCGCGCTTGCCGGGTTAAAGTTCAGCCAAATCAAATATTGCACAATTATTTGCGTATAATAGTAAATCACAAATACATTTCTCATACGACTATATTTAGCTTGAAACGTATGAAATTTGAAATCATTAATTCAAATTCCTCAGTGTCTGAAGCCTACAAGTTCAAAATAGAATAAACTGTTTAAGCAATACTATCTATAGTAACAAGACACTATTTTTTAACGAAGGTAATAATGCAATGGATAGGTATAAAGATTGGCCAACTATAGTCAATTCAAGCTACAGTATAGCTTGAGGGGAGGTGTGGCAGAGTGGTCTTGCCACTGAACTGGTAATCCAATGGACCCGGGTTTGAATCCCAATATATTAATGGGAAGCTGTTATTGGGATGGAATTTGTGCTGTACCTAGTTTCAGTGCATTACCACAGCACACAGAAATGCCCCCCCCCAAAAAAAAAAAACCTCATTGTTCCCTGATTAAATAGCATAGTATAAATATTCTCATATTCAAAATATGCTACAGGGGGGCAATGCCTAGTGAGTTAATTGCTCAATAGGTGGTGTTCTGAGAGTGAGGGTCCAAGTCTGGGGAATGAGACGGTGAAGCGCAGAGGCGGAGCAGCTTCAGAGATGTGGATGCTTCGGGCCGGGGTGCTTCACATGTCTCACTCCCTAGACTGGAACAAGACCTCACGGGCCTCACCGTGTTCAGCGGTTGAGTGTGCAGGCTTGATTATTATAATCCGGGTAATTCTATTTCGTAATTTAAAACCTTGCTAAAGTGTTTTTCTAAATATTTAATTAAAGATATTTAAACAGCTTTAATGTGTTATAAAGGGCTTAGTCCATTCATAATCAGAAAGATTACTATTTGTTTGTTCAAATTTCGTCCGTGAGGGATTAGAGAAGCCTTTCTGCGAGATTTAATAATATGACAGTAAATTCTGAATAAACATAATTCATCATGCAGCATGTCTACTATTTGTGACAATACAAACCCTGCGCAATACCTGACTACTGTAGGTAAAACGAAATTTCACATATTGCTTAAATGTATGCGCACGAAACACAGTTTTGTCCTACTCCATTCATGATTAATTATTCCTGCAGGTTACCAGATCACCTTATCGAGTTTTTGAGAACAAAATATGGGAATATCGGTTAGCTCTTGAGTTGGAGAGTTGCACAGAGTATAGTATATGCTCATGAACGGAAGTTCATATTAAACAACATAATGATTAACCTGACAAGCGCGATATAGACCTAGGTGCTAGGGTAGTTATTTGTGCATTTCTAGCCCTGGATTCTGACAGAATTCGTTATATTTACAATATAAAGCATTATTTGTTTTCGGTATGCTTTTATTTTACATATATGATGTATATATGAACCTTCAAGAGTGCTAAAATAAGTGGGAAAAGCATTTGGGTGGTGAAAAACGAAGATATTGGCCACCCGGTCATAATCTCAGGCGAGAGAGAGAGCCACAGGCAGCCCTCCCCTCTCGCTGTCTGGGAGTCAACTGAGACGAGCGGGGCGGTGTGTGCCGGTGTCTGGGTGTTGCATAACGATCTTTTATGCAACCCACTTGTGCTACATTATCGCGGGAGAGAAAAATAACCGATAAATGATGATAATAAGAGGATAAATAGGTGATAATTGAGGAGGGGGGGGAGGGGGGAATAAGGTGGGGAAGGAGGGGAGGGGGAGGGGTGAGAAACACATGGATGAGTACTAGAGGGGAATTATCTCACCTAGAGACAAAATCCTTTGTTTTGATAGGCCCTTTTTTTTTTTGGAAGGCTTTTTTATGGTCTTGCTTCCGTGAGGCCTATCGCGTTCCCTATAGGAAGCCTTCCTTGAGGCCTATCGCGCTTGCCGGGTTAAAGGAAGTTGATGGAATATTAATAAACTTTAAGCTGTAGGCTATACCTTAGAAGTTATCCCCTTGTGGATCACGACGCATATTTTACAGTTTATACCGCTTATAGTTTGATGAGTAGCATGGAAGTCAAAGGATTTAACCCGCTGAGGGCCAGCTAGTTTATAATAAATGTACCACCAGGAACCGGCTGTTTTGAAGAAAAAAAAAATCCAGAAACAATAGCGAATGGGTTAGGAACGAAGGAAAAACTACAATAAAATATCAAAACGCTAAAAAAATGGTCCTACGGAGCCCCCGAAAGTCGATTTTACAAGAGTAAAAATTTGAAGGCAAATACACCCAAAAATACCGGTTTGCGCGTTCACACGTACGCGGTTGGACTTTGAGAGTTTTCAACCATAGTCAAGGTTGTGTGGGATACTTACACAGTTCCCATACAAATCTGAGCCCTCTAGGTGCCATAGGACCGGAGTAATTGGGACCGGACCGGCCAGGACGCATGGTTTGCATCGCTGGGGTTTAGCGTTACATACATTGAGGATGCATGCTTTGCGTCGCTGGGGTTCTGTGGGTTAATGAGTCTTTTCCTTGTAATACCCACAGATCTTCCACAAGCTGCATAAAATTAAGTTATGATAACAAGAACAAACGGTTAAAATATATCGTAAATCTTCAAAGTGTTAAGTTAATCGAGAATTGGATTTCTTTACATATATACTTTTTTCAAAGTTATCATGAAGCCGATTGCGTCACATTAGTCATTACATTACTTGCATCTAGCATTTCAACATGCTGTAATTACGGGGTGAATATAATGACTTTGAAAATAATTCAGAAGTGTTTAATTAGTAAATAAGGTAATTGGATAACATCAGAGTTTAGTTTTGTTTTCCTCATGGGAGCTATTTCATTCCGCCACGAACTCTGTATTCAAAAGTCAATAGTATCGCAAAAATAGTGGATTATTGAATCATGAGGATCTAAAATTTGAGCTAGGTAAAAAGTTTAAAGTAACAAGATTGAATGTAACAATAATATCTGGCGTAGGGATGCGGCGACCCCACCGCCCGCCACTTTGGTGGTGCAATCAGCCTCTGGAGCAGTGGACCACTGGTTCCTATTTCCAGAAAATTCCTGTGCTCGGTATGCTTCCAGCCAGGGTCCCACTGGGGTAATAAAATAGCAAAACAGTGGTGGAACTGCCATCCGGGTGAGGGACTGCTCTGAGTCTGCTCCTTCAGTGTTCATGGTTATAATCCACTTAGTGGAAATGGCACTGTGGAGTGGGTCAGTCGGGGCATGTCTGGGAACCTGGAGGCAGTTTCTGCCATGGCCATCCCTTTTGGGGGTGCTTTCTCTGGAAGCGAGGCGTCAGATTTGATGATGAATATTTGGTGAAATAATTTATTAACAAATGCAATATTTTTTACTATTATTCAACAACTTATAGTATCATTCCATTCTCTCTCTCTCTCTCTCTCTCTCTCTCTCTCTCTCTCTCTCTCTCTCTCTCTCTCTCTCTCTGGTTCTCCACTTCTACCAACCTATTTTTTGTTGTCGAATTTTATTATTATTTTGTTAATGATTTCCAAGTTAGTTCATAATTATATACTATAAGCTCTTAATGTATAGTGAAAGTTTGTCAGAAACAATGTTACTATTCCTAGAGCTGAAAACTTAAGATCATACATTTTACCCAGAGATATGGTGGTATGCCTGAACAAAGTGAGCTGTGCATTTTACCGGTCTAGGAAGGTAAGGTCTTCCTAAAGAATCATGGTAATCTCTACCTAGTGTCAGAGAGCAATAGAAGCTAAAATAATTTCAAATTAGGGAAAAGGGAGGTTGGGGAGAGTATAGTTTAGCAGGGCACACAGGAATATCGACTTTATAGATTACCATCAATAAAGAGGAATATATTATGAAATTGAGAAACGGTTGCCAGTTGTGCTAAATGTCATAATTAATGTTTGACCACTAAAGTTGCTTCAATGCAGTAAATAAAAGTAATTGTGTTATCAGTTGATTCACAGACATAAATAACTAAACGATCTTAACATATTTCTTATAATTTAGTAGCAGTCTCTACGTTTCCAACGTAGGGCTTAAGATCTCAGCCGCTACCACAGCGGGCCAATTTATCGGTACTCACGCGAAGTACTAATAATCTAAGAGTTGCACCTCAATTCACTACTAGGCACGTTGTACACACTCCGAGACGACTAAAGAAGGAAGAGAAAGCGAAGGAGAGAAAGAAGTTATAGTTACTCATTTAATCTAGCTGCTCCCTCTTAGCCATGCTCCATTTTCTATGAGCCTGCTCCAGTACCTGTAACAGTATCAGTCTCTTCGCGCCCACCGTCGATGACACACGCCTTTTTTGTCTGTGTTTCGCGAGTGCCTGATTTTGCCTGCCCCTTCGCCTCAACTAAGTGAGTGTGAGACTTTTCAGGCTGTTGAGGTGTTAGAGGGATGTTTCAGTGATGTAGGCAGCACTTTACGGATTTATGGCGTGTTTTTGGGTGTGCGCGGAGTGCTGGAGACGTGTTGAATTATATTGTTTACTTCGAGGGTGGTTGTTCCTCAGCGCCGCGTAGCGGTCGTTGAGATTTCTATTCTACCCTCGCTTTTCGGGTTCATGTTCACTTTAATAACCCTTAACGTAATTTGGGGGGGATGTATGCTTCCCGCGTGATGCATTGTGTTTCTTTTCCCCGTTTTCGTGTTTTTTGTTGTATTTGTTTTTCGTATGACTACGTGTCTAAGTTTTACAAGACTTGAGCATGAAGTTTCTCCGGATTCTGCTTTTGTAAGAGCATAGGGCATACAGCCTTTATTCTCTTTCAAACATGCTGCTTTGGTCTCCACTTGACCTATACGCCCTTCTGACTTGTTTTTCAATATGTGCATAGTTGGTGGTCTTGTAATTTGTCGCCTGGTTCACACTTTTGTCAGTTCCTTTTCGTTTCCCCGGGCCTACTTGACTCGAGGATATGTGGTTCTGGTAACAGTATCAGTCGCCCCCCTAGGCTAACCTAACTTTTATTTTATTCCTTTAACGTAATTGTGGGGTTCTCGGGCAGTGTTTAGCTTTGTTACTAGGTTCTTTCACTCGGGGATTGACGCTGCCCTAGTGTTTTAGCTTTTTATGTGTTTTGTGTAACTAAGCTAGGCCTGTTTTTTACCTTGAGCGGACCAAGTCGGAATGGGCCACACAGGTCCTTTCCTTCTATTTTCCTCTTGTCTCTACTGACTTGGTGGTTATGATCTTATACGCTCTTGTTAAAATTCTCGCCTTTATGTTTTGTGTAACTAAGCTTATCAGGTTTTTGCCTCGAGCTGACCGCAGTTGGGATAGTCCATACAGGACCTTTCCTTCTTCTCCTCTTGTCTCAACTGACTTGGAGGTCTCGGTCTCGTCGCTCTTGTTAAAATTCTCGCTTTTCTTACATTTTATCTGTTTCTGTTCTTCCCTTGCCTGTGTTTACTTGAGCATAGGGGGGGGGGGGGGGGGGGATGTCTGGAAACTGTAAGGGCCCCGCTCACAGGGGGGCTAGGCCTGGACAAGTTGACTCGACATTCGTGTTTACACAAGTTTTTTTCGCCACACAGGTGGGGGTCTTCAAGTTGACTCAATATTCGTGTTTCCACAAGTTTTTTCACCACACAGGCGAGGGTCTCCTGGTGTCCTCGGCGCCTTCATCTTTTTTAGAATTCCGCTCTACAAGCGGTTATTCTACTTTTTATGTACCCTATGCCATGTATCTGTATCAAGGAATCGGCCACATAATCTTTTTCCTTGATTATTGATATTGTTGGAGCCCTGTCTACATGTTATGCCCAACTGTACCTGGACGCCATATGGCTACTTGGCTGTTTCCTATCCCTTGTGTCCTCCTTCTGTGCCTAGTTTCCGCCCTACAGGCGGCCTTCTAGTATACTAGGTGGACTCAGGGACCTGTTGAAAAGTCTGCCCAAAGTGGCGATTGTCCTATGTGTATTGGATTCCCCCCCCCCCTCTATTTCTACTAATAGGGTACTGTTGGGTAGCTCACACTTGACTTTTCTCCTTCCAGCTTGTGCCTGCTCTACTGCCGGCTATACCTGACCCATCACCGCAAAGATAAGCTCCATAACAATAGACTCGCTAAGTAGAATGATAAAAGCAAAGGGAAATGACTGGAAAATAGGAGGAATACACATAAGCCCCTTAATATTTCAAGATGACATAATGGCTATTGGGAATAAGAAAAATATTCAAAGTACAATAAATACCATTGAAATATTCCAAAAACTTAAAAGGCTAAACATGAATGAACAGAAAACTAGATAAACCACACTTGTAGGAAAAGGCATGAAACTTGAAATCAATGGTAAAGATATCCAAGTAAATTCATCACATAAAGACTTAGGAAAAATAATTCAGGCAAATGGAAAACAAAAAGATGATATTGAAAACAGAATAAACAAGACAAAAGTAGCAGCTAATGAGTGTATAAATATATTAAGTAAAAGAGAAATGAAGAAAAATAGAATACAATTGGGACTTAAACTCTATGACACTTGTGTATCGCCTTTGACACTGTTTGGGGCAGAAGTTTGGGAAAAATTAAAAGAAAAAGATAAAAAAGAAATAAATAACATCCAAACAGTATTTAACTAAACTTTTTAACCCCTTTTTAGCGGGGCCCGACTTAAGTCCGTATCTAAAAACCTGGACTATGTGGCGGGGCCCGACTTAGTCTGTGTGCAATTTTGGAGCAATAATGGCTCTGAGAGAGAGACGAGCGACGGGAGGAGCGTAGGTTGCCTCATGACCGCTCGGCACGGATCCCGCGCGCCTACTGACATCTACTCCACACAACTCCACCCTCCCTACCTCACCACACAGGGAATTATATAAGGAAATTACCGTATTTTAGGGTTTTTGCACTCGACTTGCACGATCGTTGCAAGAGAACGCGTGGTCGTAGGAGGATGGTTCTGGTGTCATTGGAAAGCTCAATTAACGCCCTTTCAGGGATACATAATTGTATTACGCTCTGGCTCTCGTTTATGCATGAAAAAGAGCACGGAAACAAGGCCATTTAGGGTTAAAAAAAAAACCCGTTTGGTGCGTAGTGGAAAAAAACTGACGGGCCCGCTCGTAAGGTGTTAAAGTCCCCAGAACAACCCCAAAATGTGCCCTCCTCCATGAAATTAAGGGAATAAAAACTGAACATAAAATAAACCAAAGAAAGATGGAATATTATATTAATTTGAGCAACCGAGACAATGAAACAATAGAGGTAAAAATTAAAACATATAGTGAAGACAATGAAAGAAAATACAAAAGAGAAATTTGTAATCTTAAAGAAAAATACAGTATAACTGAAAATCTAGAAAGAATGAGTGAAATCGAAGCTAAACAATTGCTTAAAGAAAAAGTGCAAAACAAAAATATGGAAGAGATAATAGAAGATATGAGAAGTGGAAGTAAAACTAGAGAAGAAGTTGAACAAGAAATATCAGGTAACTATATTGAAGACTTAAGCTTTGAAAATGCTAGAACTATTTTTATGACAAGGACAAGGATGATAGCAGTAAAAGAAAACTTCAAAAACAAATATGAACATAACATTGTGTGATATTTGTCAAAATGAAAATGAAAATCAAATGCACCTGTTCAACTGCGAATCATACAAAGACCTACACAAAGATCTGAGAGGCAGGGGCAATTTATAGGAAATATTTGAACAAAATGACTTGAAAAGGGTAGCAGAGACTATAAGAACAGTTTTGAAAAGGAGGGATAATATCATTAATTGAGAAAAGAAATATATAAGTAATATGAAGAGGGTTTAAAAAAAAAATAAACAATAATAATAAAAACAATAAAATAAATAAATAAATCATAAATGAAACTGCCATCGTTCAAAGAACGAACTCCTGGATAGGAGAGTGCGCCAGTAACAACAACAACAACAACAACCACAACCGCTGCGCTCCTTCCTACCTCCGCTCATACAGAGGGTTCTCAGGTATTTTGAACGGGGGTCTCTTTTCCCCAAATGGATTTTGGACCTGTTCACCAGGGTTGGGTCTTGCTAAGGGACTTGTCCCAGCCCTGGTGTTTATGGTCTACGGTGTGGGTTGCTGTACTTGACTTTCCTTGTTATCATTGCTACTTGGCGTATTCATGGATATTGTCTTACTTGGGTGTCCCATATATATTGGCTATATTGCCTAATTTTTTTTACCCTGTCTCACCTCCACTGGTGTGTACCGCTCCCCCCAATTTTCAGGGACATGATGCCGGCTCCTCCCTGATTCCGTCCGACATGCAATCGGTCGGCCATGCTGGGCCATCGGGGATGATGCCCCCACATGGCCTGCTACGGCAAGGATGTCTACGACCCCCCGCCGATGTGGAGTTTGTCTCTCCGCCCTTCAACTCCTGGAATCGCACCCTGCATCAGAGGAAGGACATCGGGCCAAGAGGTCTCTCAGTCATTCATGGGATATCATCTCCCGTTATGTACGCCTTGCCTCTGCCCTGTGTCCAGCCCTCTCCTCTCCAATCCCCGTTCGGTCTCACTGATGTCCTCAAGGTGGATCGGGGGGGGGAGGGGGATTGTCGCGTCATGTAAGACCTGTGTCGGCACACATTCCCTTGACAAGTTGACTCGACATTTGTGTTTACACACGTTTTTTTGCCACACAGGCGAGGGTCTCCTGGTGTCCTCTGGCTCTTCATCTTTTTCTAGAATTCCGCTCGTTTCCGCCTTCTAGTGTACTTGGTGGACTCAGGGACCTGTTGAAAAGTCCCAGGACTCTGCTCACGTGGCAATTGTCCTGTGTGTCTTGGATTCCCCCTCGTATTTGTACCAATTAGGTGTCGGGTAGCTCACACTTGACCTTTTACTGACAGGGAGGTTCGGCCTTGACTCCACGTTGTGTTTACACACGTTTTCCGCCAAACAGGCGGGGTGTCCTCTGCCTCTTCCTCTTTCTATAGAAACCCGCTCCACAGGTGGATTTTCTATTCTTGGATGTACCCTGTGACCTGTAACTGTAACCAGGAATCGGCCACATAGCTTTTTCCTCTGGTTATTTATGCCCTTTGCATTCATCTGCACCCAGGGAATGGCTGCTTAGCTGGGTTTCCTCCCTTGATATGTCCTCTGTTTCCTTCTGTGCCTCTAATCCGCTCCACAGGCGGCCTCTTGCTCCTAGATCGACACAGAGACCCTCTGAAAGGTCCCAGGCCTCCGCTCACGTGGCGTTGGTCCTATGTGTATTGGATTCCCCCCTTTCTTCATTGAAATTTTACCGACCATCCCCACCGTGGCCTCCACTTTTGTGTCTGGCCTACTGCTCCGCTCCTCGGACTTCACTGAGATCTTAAGCCCTACGTTGAATTTGCTTTTCCTACCCAGTCCAGGACGTTCGCCACCCATTGCCGTCGGCAGTTTCTGGTGGTTTTTCTGCTCATCAGCCCCTGCCGAAGTCCGCAGCCGCCTCCTCCTGACGGGCCTTTTAAGTCCGGGACTGTTCCTGGGGGTGGCTTGGCAGGAGGCTTTCTTGCTTGTTCTGAGCGACACATGCTCCGCCCAATGGGAGGTCGTGGCAAAGCCCTCGTCGTCCTCCTCCAACCATGTGAGTGGAGGTCCGTCGCCGACAAGGAGCCCCGAGCCTGGAGCTTGGGCTATGGGACGGGCCGCGGGGGCGTTGTGTACGCTCCTCCCATGGTTGTTTGTACCCGGTTTGCCGTCCCGTCCGGTGGGTAGACCATGCTGGCAAGTTCCGGGACCCTCGTCCTCCGCTCCCTTGCTTGGACAGGAGGGGGACAGGCCGGAGCGCGAGGCCCACTCTCCGTTTTCATCAGGACGGCCAGGAGGACGGGGGTTGGCCGTGGTAGTTCCTGTCTCCATGACGAGTTTACGGGAGGCTTTGCTCCGCACCTGACTTCCAATATCCCAGTCTTGAAGAACTCACCTTTACCGATTGTTAATCCTGCATAAAATCAGGGCATAACAGTCATAATTTTATTTGCAGTTGTGGGGCAAGATGCACTAGTTGCAGCTTGCATTTCAGGTATATCCATCCGTTGTGTCATTTGGTAGAACTGGGTTGGCGTTTGGGAAGGGCGAGGATTTGTAGATATTCGGGGTAGAAGTGGGTTGCACTTTTCCCAAGTCTGGCATGTTAACCCCTTCAGACTCATATGACGCAGAGGTTGCCAGATTAGCAATAAGAAATAGAGTTCTCTCACTCTTATAATTACCTCTCCAAAATTAGTTTTCTGCCCACAGCTAACTCAAAGACAACTGCAGAGGTTGAAGTAACTAAACTAAAGGTTTCTAAATACCCCTGATGATAATAAAGGTTTTAAAGTATCCCTAATAGGCTCAAAATTGCGTCATATGTCGGAGAGGGTTAATTCCACCTCGTTGATTTGGGAGATTAGGCGTTGGAGCTGTTGCTAGGTATATTTTCCCGGTGCACACCATGGAGCCATTGATGTATTTGCTGTTTGGCTGTAGTTGGGTTTGTCTAGGCTTGCCAGGTAGAAGGGGAAGCGTTGAATCGTCAGAGGTGGCCATATCCACGTGGGCACCACTCTTTCGCCTTTTTGGCGATGAACGACGTAACAGACCTGGTCCTTTGTTGATTCTGCTGGTGCACGTCCCTGGTTTTGTGGTGTAGCTGGAATATGATGCACTTTGGGCTGGTACAGTACAAGGGTCAGGGGGGTGGTGTGAAGGCCGTTGCGGATGTCGATGCTCATGCTTTCGGCTGGACTAAAATAGTCTATCCTGTCTGGTACGTTTTCTCTCAAGTGGCTGCCAGTCATGGCCGCCATGTTGCTGCCCATTGGAGATGCTTGTGTTGCACTCCTGAATGGTAGCAATCCTGGTTGGAGGCTCTGATGTTGCATTTGATAATGTGGATCTCTGGTGATAATTGTTTGTTTTTTCTTCCTCCCATTGCATCTCAGGACTAATTTGCTTTTGGCTTTATTAATGGTCAGAAAAGGGTACCTTCACTATCTGGTCCGACGTCTTGTGGGTTAATATGATATTTTGTATAATTACAATTGAGGATTATGCTTGCTTTTAATTTTCGTCTATTCCTTAGCCTAACAAAAACGCCTTCTCGGACTTCCTTCAAACTAAAGCAATTCTCACCCAGACCCCCTCCAAGCTAAATTTGTTCAGTTTTCCTCTAAGTTACAGACTTGCTGACGCACGCCCAGAATTTTTTTACTAAGCTATTGGGGTGAAACCTCTTAAAATTTCCAAACTGATAGAGCGAAACAGAGGAGGTCCAAAAAGACCCCCCTTGGACCAAATAGGATTAATTTGCCAACATTTACTTGCTCTCCTGGGACCAGCATTAACCAACGTATTTACCACCATGAAAGTTGAGGATTTTGATAACTCAGTTTTATGAGCACTATAACTTTACCAATTATGAGTGATGAGAAAGAGACCGAGCGTTGCAGGGATGACAGGTGGCCTTGGACCGCTCGCCACGGCTGCGTGGCCGGCACTAGAGTCTACTGTATTCCTCCCTCGCCTCTTACCTCTCTCAAACTAGGATAAAACGCTAAAAAATGCCTAATTTTCGGCGAGTTTCCCCTTTGGTTGCACAATCGTTGCAATATAACCCGATGTCGTACAAGGATGATTCAGGTGTTATTGGAAAGCTCGATCATCGCCCTTTCACAGATATATAATTGTATTATGCTCTGGCTCTTGCTTATCCATGAAAAATAGCATGGAATGAAGCTCATTTTCTGTAAATATACCCGCCAGGCGCTACGGTGATGTAAACAAGACAGTCTGCAATAATTGAGTTAACCAGAGGGTATTACCATAGGTCCTGGAGTGGCGGCGTCTACGCCATGGGACCACCTCCCGGAACTGCCGACCATGGATGGCAGCCGACCCTCCCGTCCGGGGACAAGATCATCGACGGTGGAGGACAGCAGGCTGCCGACCGTGGGGAGCAGCTTCCGGGAGCCAAACCGCCACAACTATCCCCTGCCCCCTCCATGGGGGCACGCGTCCTTGGAGCGGCTGCGGTCGCGCCGGGCAATTCTCACACCTCTCACACCACACATACACACACAATACACAGTTTTTCCTACACCGAGAAATGACTCTCCGGTTGTCATTTCTCGAAGACTCCTTCTAGCCGGAGACATTGAGAGCAACCCAGGACCCACCTACAAATACACATGTCCAACTTGCTCAAAACCCATTACTTCGAGCCGCCAAACTAAGGGTTCAGTTCTCTGCAACTCATGCGGGAGCTGGACCCATTTCACCTGCACAACACTTGCCTCCATGAAATACTACACAAACACCTGGACATGTTCCTCATGCCCCTCCCTCTCCCAGTCAAATCCCTCCCCTAAAGCCCGTCCACCTCTCCTCCCCAACCCACATAACCTTACCATACCATCCACTCCCTCTCCTAAAACCCGTCCACCTCTCCTCCCTAACCCACATAACCTGCCCATAACATCCACTCCCACTCCTAAAACCCATCCACCTCTCCTCCCCAACCCACCCAGTCCATCCACACCCAAACCTAATCCATTCCTACCCTCATCTCCTGCACCCCTATCCCCACCCCCACCCCCACCATCACCCCCTCCCCCTTCCCCACCCCCACCCCATCCTCGTGCAGCAGCACCCAACATACACCGCACACACAACATTAAAATCCTTCAACTAAACATAGATGGCATCAACACAAAGAAACACGAACTCACACACTTCATCAAACAACACAACATACACATTGCCATCTTACAAGAAACAAAACTCCGTACAACACAAAAAACACCTACATTTCACAATTTCACCACCATACGACAAGACCGGGCCGTCGGCATTGGCGGTGGACTCATCACCGTGGTACACAAAGATATAACATATATAGACACCAGTGCACATACCAAATCCCTCCTCCCCCCAACCGATAACACAACAGAAATACAATCAATTAAAATACGCACTGGCAACAGCTCCAACATTACCATCATAAACATATACATCCCTCCCCAAACATCCCCTACAGTAACAAATTATTACAGACCACAAATACAACACATCACAAACACCCCACACATCATCCTGGGTGGTGATTTCAATGCAAAGACGTCGGCCTGGTTTGTAGACAACCCCGACACAGACAGAGGGCTGGTCCTACAACACCAAACAGACAACCTATATATCCTCAATAACATTCATCAGCATACCCATACTCCCCACCAAGCCCTCTACACCCCATCATCTCCTGATATCACCTTTTGCTCCCCCGAACTCGCCCCCACAACATCCTGGAGGGTGGTCAGAACCTTAGGCTCAGACCACCTCCCGATCATTATCACCACCAAAACAAGACTCACCCCAGCTAGCCACAGACACACTTACACTAACTATAAAAGAGCTAACTGGGAAGCTTTCACAAATGAGACAGAACAACACTTTGAAACCTTAAACAGTACACCCATCACTAACATCAACAATGTTGTACACACAGTCAACACGACTATCCAAAACGCCGACAAGAAACACATTCCAAGAGGTAACATAAAAAAACACAACCCCAACTTCTCACCAGAAATTCAAAACCTCATCATACAACGCGACACACTGAAACACTCCCCAGCACCCCACACACAAGACATCAATCAACAAATTCAAGCACTCAACATCCAGATCAACAACAAAATACAAGAACAACAAACACTAAATTGGAATAACTTCCTACAAACACTCGATCACAAAACAAACCCCAAAAAACTCTACAAAACACTAAACAGCATCACATTTTCCAACAGCAACACAACACAATCACATGCTGCAATCACAACAACAGACTCTACTCCTTCACGTAAACAACAAGCAAACACTCATCAATCACTTCTCTCATGTCAGTCACCTAAAACCCCACAAAGACGACCGACGTGTCATCCGACGCAAAAGACAATTCCCCACAGACCCTGACTATACACCCTTCACCAACAACCAGACAAAGCATATCACCAACAATCTCAAGCTCTCACCCGCCTGTGGCCTAGACAACATAAGCAACATTCACCTCAGACACCTGGGACCACAAGGCATACAAGCACTCACTAACATATCAAACTACAGCTACTCACACAACACAATACCAGACATCTGGAAGCATGGTATCATCATCACATTCCCCAAACCTAACAAAGACCCCACGCTACCCTCCTCACACCGCCCTATCACACTCCTTTGCACCCCCTCCAAAGTCATAGAGCGCCTTGTACTACAACTGATGACACCTGACTTACCCCTTTCTCCAACACAACACGGCTTCAGGCCATTGCACTCCACAAACACTCTTACTACAGACCTTACACAAAGAGCTTTTGACGGCATCAACTCAGCTAGACCACCACACAGATCAGTACTTGCCACACTTGACATTAGTAAAGCCTTCGATGCCATCCCCCGCCACAACCTAACAAACAAAATCTACAACACAAACATGCATTGCACAACAACACAAAAAGATGGCTGGCCAACTTCTTAGCAGGCAGATGTGCACACGTATCTTTTGCCGGTCAGTCATCTAGCATTAGAAATTTCCCAAACGGAGTCCCGCAAGGATCCGTCCTGTCGCCCGCACTCTTCAATCTGTACATGCATGATATAAATCCACCAAATTCACCCCAAATAACCATAGCCTCCTACGCAGACGACATAACACTCACAAGCACACACCAAAACCCAGACACAGCAACAAGACTCCTTCAAGACTATCTCGACACATTACATGAATGGTGCACTACAAACAGACTCAATTTAGCCCCAGCTAAATCCACTGCAACCCTCCTCACAAGCTGGACAGGAGAGCACGATTATGTCCCGGGACTCAACATAAACAACACACCCCTAAAACACACACACACACCCAAAATCCTAGGAGTAACATACGACACCCAAATGACATTCAAACAGCACACCACAAACACGAAAAAGAAACCTACACCCAGACTTAACGCCCTCAGATCACTTGCCCACACGAAATTTGGACACAACAAAGAAACCACCACCACAGTCTACAAACAATACATAAGATCAGTTATGGAATACGCAAGCCCGGCCTGGGCTTCTAACCTAGCTGAAACACATCATAAGACCTTACAGACTATTCAAAATAAAGCCCTTAAAATCATCACAGGATGCACAGCTACTACACCCACAGATCACCTACATCAAGAAACCAAAGTCCTAAAAGTCAAAGATCATCTAGACATGAGAGGCACTCAATTCCTGGCAGCAGCCTCCACGAATCAACACCACCCACTACATTACATGGCAACACACCCACAGACACCAAGAAATATCAAAACAACACCCAGCACACACAAATACTGTACTGTCTTCTCTCCCTCCCTGCCCACCCCAAACCAACTTCCGGAAGCACATCCATACTCATATCACTCGCCGTTCCATCCACTCACTCATAGACAACACGCAGCTGCAAGCACGACCTCCCGAAATCCATCCTTCTGAATCCTCCCTTCCTCGCGAGGACAGAGTCCACCTGGCCAGGCTGAGATGTGGACACCATCCAGCTCTTCTGAGCTATCAGAAGAGACTGGATGACTCCGTCGTCGACACCTGCCCGGGTTGTAACACAGCACCCCATACCATAAAACACATCATAGAAGACTGCATTTCACACAACCACTTACGCCGACAACACAATTTACACTGTTTGAGAGCTCTGTGGGAAAGCCCGACCGTGGCCGTGGCCTTCCTTAGGGACTCGGGGCTGTTCGGCCAGGCAGCTTAGGGAACGACAGCAACAACAACCATCATAAATGTACCCTCCAGTCCCAAGCGATGTGGCCAAAATGGCTTCAGAGTCGAGAGAGAACATCCTTCCACCTCAAAAGATGGAGGAATACTGACCCTCCTAGCCTGTGGGAGCTTGGATATAAGCTGAGAAGTGTTGTATTGGTGTCCGTCACTGTTTTACGTATATTTGAGTGTCACTATCACTTGCATAATGTGTTCGGCACTTTGATAACATATATATTATATATTTACGCTTAGTTTTTGTACACACAGTCTTCACTTTTTTCGCAGTCTTTGCACACTGTTTTAGAAGTGCTCGATGGTGTGATAATGACTGAAGCAGACGGGAAAACACAGCGCCACATCACAGTTTCGGCACATATACCTGGTATCTTGTCTTGAAGGGGTCCTCTGTGTCGTATTCCGGCGCACATGACACCGTCTGCAGGGTCTTTGGTTGCCCTCTGTGGCCGTCACAAAGTCAGGGAAGTGGTATTCTGTCAGCCTGGCAATCCCTTCTGCTGCTGGTTGTCGATGGGCAGGGCATTGCTGGGCGCGGGGGCCATCCATGTTCTCTCCCAACAACTCCCTTGCCAACTCTATGCAAAAGTTCTGCATCGGTTCTTGTTTGCCGGTGATTGTTGAGTGGAGGATGTGGCAGTTGTACAGAGTTATATCGAGGAGGTGGAAGAATAGCTTTTTATACCACCTCATCGTCTTCCTCGCACACTCACATGACGAGATGACAGAATCAGATTTGTCCATCAGACGCATATTTACGTTGTAATCGCAGATGGCCAAAGGTTTCTTGATGAACTCTCCTGTTGCTCTGTCACGACGCCTGCTGTCTTGGAAGATGGGACAGTGAACAGTTGTGAGGACGTTCACATCCCGATTATCCATCCAGGACAACATGAGGACATTGTTTGCCTGCTGGTAGATGATGGAACCCTTTTCCCGCCTATTTGGTAGAACGGGCATGAATGACCGATTCCTCCTGACAGTGCCACAGACTCCTGTAGTGCAGCTATGCAGGTAGCCTACTTGGCAAGGGTGGGGCTGGTGTACCAATTGTCCAGGTACAGTATGTGGCCCCTGTCTAAATAATCCTGCATCATGGTGATCACGACGGCCTCTGAAATTCCGTATGTCCTCGTCTCCACCAGTTCTGTCTTTTTGCCCATGTAGAGAATGATGTCCTGGATGTAGCCTGTGCGACAGTCACACATCACAAATGTTTTCAGGCCATAACGATGACGTTTGCTGGTCATGTACTGCTGGATGCCGATATTTCCCCTCCACAGCAGAAACTCTCGTCAATAATCAGCTTCTGGGGTCTGAAGGCGGCAGCAAACTTCACCTTCAGGTACTCGAAGACAGGTCGTATTCTCTGCATCGGATCCTTCGTGTCCCTGGGATGGTCCTGGTTTCGTGTATGGCTTGCCAGGCTGTCTATGAAATGCAGATTCCCCATTATGGCGGAGAACCTGTTCCTACTCATTATTTGTCCAAAGATGGGCGTTCGGACGAGAGGATCCCAGGACCAGTACTTCTTGATGGAAGACTTCTTTGTCACCCCCATCAGGATGACGATGGCCAGGAACGAGTAGAATTCTCGGGCGTCAAGTGTCTGCCATGATAGCCGTGCAGAGTATTTAGACTGCTCTTTCCCTGCCATGAAGTAGTAGTTGTACCAGTTCGTCTGGTCAACAATCATGGCCAAGAGGTTAGCAGTAAAAAACTGCAGGAAAACTGCAAGTCTGGTGGTTTCTCTGCCTCGATTGGGGATCGCAGGTCCGGCATCCCTTGCAGCACCTTGCGTCGCCTTCGTCGTCAGAAGAGGGGTCATCACCAGGGGCACCAGGAGCACGAGAGGCACGAGGAGGTCGTCCTGCCTCTTGACGACGACCTTGATGTGAACCTGGAGCTCGACCCACTGCTGCGGCGTCGTACCAGGGACACCTTCGATGCCCTTCGGTCGCGGATGGCACGCCCGCGGGAAAGTACACGCCCACGCCTACGTTGGCCGGTAGGGCGTCGTGGTGGGGTCTGAGGTAAATGGGATCTGTCGTGGCTATGGGAGGTCCTAGGTTGAGGCGACACAGAATGCCTGATGGGGAGTAAGGCAGTGGGCCGGAGGGTGATTGTGGTGGTAGAGAGTAGGCAGGAGAAGAGTATGGTGGCGGTGGTGTAGGATGGTGAGGCTGAGGATGCGCTGAGTCATCCTGCACTGTCATCCTGCACTGATAAGGAGGTGAACAGGGGGCGTGGGTGGTAACGTGGGGGTGATGATTCTAGGGCCTCATCTGTTTCATCTTCTGAGGAAGATCATGGCTGTGCTGCCAAAATTGCTACCCCCAGGCGCAACCCATAAAAAGTATTGGGGCTTGAAGCTTTTAGTGGGGAGACAGTGGGAGGTGGTGGTGAAGGCAGACGTGGGGGAGGACGCACGTGTTGCGGGGGAGGAGTGGATTCAGTACTCACATCATCCTCCTCTTCATTGTCATCCTCAGCTGGTCTCTTCTCACCCCTATGCTCCCATGTAGGAAGTTTGAGGAATGCCATGGGGTCTGGGTCATCCTCGTCCTCTTCTTTACTTGCTGGGGAGTCTATGATGTCATGGGGAGCAGTGGGGGGGTTAAACACCCTCCCCCCATGCGCCTGAGATGCGACGCGGCGACGAGAGATGGAAACAATGGGGTGCTCCTCTCATCTCCTCCATCTCTATCAGTGATGGGTGATACTCCTCCCCTGAATCTTCATCACATGATTCAGTGTCACTATCATCGTCATTACTGTCCTCCATCATTGCAAGTGCTTGTTGAACACTAAGACTCCTGCATGGGTGGCGAAGAGAATGGTCCGACATGGTGCAACACTCGCGAGATAAGCGGGTAAACTGGTGTCCTCTCGATCCTCCCCAGACCCGCACGGTTGGACTTGGGGGGTTGCCAGCTACTGCTATCGTTCCGCCACATCATAAAGTAGTTCCCATATAAATTTGAACCCTCAAGGTGCCATACGGCATGAGTAAATAAGGGCGAAAGTTCGGACGCAGGTGCTGTGTCGCTGTGATTGTGCGTTACATACATTGGCGACGCATCACGTGTGTCGCTGGGGTCCAGTGGGTTAAGGATAACACAGGACATTTATTGTTATTATATTCAATGAGTATACAAACATTATAGGCTTACTTGGCTAGTGGTTCACACAGAATACACAATAATTCAATACATCAAACATGGATATATTATAGGTTTGATCCCCGGAGGGGAGAAGCGAAAACCTAATATTTAGTAGTGGCCCCGGAATCATTGACGATCTGCCTATTATATAATAGCTATCTTTCAAGCCCTTGCGTTAGCTGTTTGAAACACCCGCCGCAGGAAGAGAAGAGGAGCCAGCTCGTAAGGGTACACTTATTCTCTTACGGAATCGTCCTTATGATTGGGTACTCACTACGAAAATACTTCGTAAATAATAAAAAAAGAGAAAACACATTAAGAACTGCTATAATCAGGCTTCCCGATTTGTGGGTTCAAGAAATGTTCCCATGCGCAGCCAGACGCTGATCCTCCTGCGTTATCTCGGCCTTCAATGACATATCAAGATTACTTAAATATCAACGAATGGGAAGGGGATGGAGGGAGGGCCCACGTCGTCAATGATTCCGGGGCCACTACTAAATATTAAGTTTTCTCTTCTCCCCTCCGGGGATCAAACCTGTAATTTATTAGTGGCCCCTTCATCATTGACGATCTGCCTGATATCACAAGATTGGAGGGGAACATTCGTGCTAATATCCAAAACCACTAATAAATCTAATAATAGGTTGAAAACCAAACACCACAATAGCAATCTTAAATTTATTGTATACATACAATATATGTAGTGTTATATAAAAATGGAAAGAGAAGCAGAGGGCGTATTTCAAAGAAACTGCTTATAAACTTTACTTTGTACATGAATCTCCGATTCGGACATAAGAAAGATACATTCCTGACATACATTTGTCAGAATTCAGGTAAGGTATAAAAATATGTAATAAACCTCTATGACATAAATAATTTTTCCTTAACCTAATATTGTACTACTTCGTACTTTGGACAATGTATTGCATGTACAGTACAGTATTTCACAGTTATATTTCAGATAAGGTTGTGAAGTATGGTGTGACTGTGTGATTAGACTCCAGTTTTCACCTCACATTTTCCACATAATGGGCCATCCAGCAAGTACTCTACCTGTCACATAGGTGCATGAATACCTAGTGTTCACACTGATAAAGGACATAGCAGTTTCTTAATGGAGTGTGTGAATTTACTCTAAATAAAGTGCCGTCGAAAAGTGATCACAACAACATGGCTCCCGAAGAGACAATCTCAAGCCAGGGACCAACTCACCCCTCCCAAGATGGACTTATTATCGATGAGCTACTATGTTTCCTGACTAATAAATCCAATTTTCTGAGTACTGACGTGTTAACAAAATTGTGTGTTGAATTCTATGATGAGGAAGTGATTGTGTCCTCCAAGAATAGACTGTTTGAACTGTGTGCTGACGACAATAGTGACCGGAACAGGAAAAGACAGGGTCCCAACAAAAATAGTGAGAATATTAAAGACATAATTAAGCTGATTCTGGAAAAAGGTAATAATATACCCACATTTGTTGCCCATAACCTTGGTAAACTCCAATTTGATCATGTTGACGTTACTGTGCTCCTTAGTGAGATCAAGAAAACCCAGTCAGAAGTGGCTAATCTGAGAAAGTGTTCCTCAGCCCAAAATGACTGTATGAAGGACTTATTGAGTGCAACTGGTGATCTAAGTAGTAGAGTGCTAGTGATTGAGGACTACAGCCAATCCCAAGGAAATTTAATATCTTCAGGTGGCTTTCCCTCAAATAGGCCTAGGCCTCCTGCATCTGTAAATGACACTAATCCAGAGCCTATAAATACCACACCTGCAGTGTCCACTACCAGCCGCACTACATCAGATAGCACCCCCTCCACTACACAGGAGACCACGGCCACATCCACAACTGTCCACGACACAACGATCAGAACCGACGGCGACGAGACAACCCGAGGGAGGCCTAACTCCGTTGAAACCTTTGTCACAGGGGAAATTACTGATGCCACCACCAGGTGCGGGTGGCGCCTCCTCCATCACACAGGAAGCCACAGCCATAACGAGTAGAACCAACGAGACAACCCGAGGTAGTCCTAACATCAACGTAACTTCTGCCACTGAGGAAATTAATGAAGTCAACCCTGCAGTGAGGAGCGTCGGAAGCGGTACACCCGCTATAATGATATAGCAACACCTGGGGCCTATAATGTAGCTGTACGTACAGGCAATGCGCAAGGCATCACTACAACACCTGCGACGGGAAGGAGCTCGACGACAACCCCTATCGACAGGATCACAACGCCTCCACCCTCAGGTGATGATAAGGGGGAGGGTACTGTTCAAGGACAATGGTTTAGGGTACATTCCACCAAAGGTAAAACTCATCACATACCTGAGGGGGAACAGAGGCTGAATGGAGGTACCGGTACTGGTACCACAAACAATGTTAGGAATTCTATGGCTGTGCAAATTCAACCTAGGAACTTTAAGCATCAGGGGATTAAGGGTAAAAATAAAAGTACGGGGATAAGTACAGTTAAAAAAGTGAAAAGATCACGCATAGCCAAAGTATTCGGGACAGGTTTTAAGCCAGGAGTGACGGCATCCGACTTGAAAGAATATCTCTCCAATAAACTCAGTCTTAGTATGGATGTTGAACCAATTATTCCCAGGTCTGATAGGCACACATATACTGTATATAATTCAGAATAAACTGTGAGTGTCCAAATCCCGAGGTGTTTATGGATGAAGAACTTTGGCCAGAGGAAGCATCGGTATACTGGTGGAGAGAACGTAGGGCACAGGTACCGGTACCGGTACCAACAAATGAGGACTCTATAACTACGGTAACCCACCCTCCCAACAACTCTTAATCATGGATATAAAGTCTACTTCATCTCCCAACAATTTGCGTATTGCTACTTATAACTGTAGGGGGCTCCCTAAAACCAACAGAGGGCTTCTCCTACGCCCTGATGTAGTAGACGTAGACGTGTTTAATACCAGTGATATTGTGTGCCTGCAGGAGACTTGGTATTTTAATCAGGATTTGGGTAACCTCAGTACTATCTGTGATAATTTTCATGGGTTTGGGGTCTCGACAACCGATGCTATGGATGGTCTAGTAGCAGATCACCCACCGGGAGGAGTAGCTATTTTGTGGAAGGACTCTTTAGACAGCCGGGTTAAACCACTTGTAACAACTTTACCATGGTGTACAGGTATAGAAATAGAAGATATCCAACGGAAAGTAGTTATTCTTAGTGTGTACTTGCCCTACCAATGTAATGAAAATGAAGAACAATACCTGGAATGCCTTGGAGAGCTAAGTGCTCTTTTACAAGAACTAAATACCACCTGCTACTCTGTAATAGGGGACTGGAATGCTAATCTGAAGGACATGAGTAACTCTCTGTTTGCTAGTCATATGACTAACTTCTGTGGTGAGCATGATCTAATTATCTCTTCTCAGCTCATGCTCCCTCATAGTAGTTACACATGTGTCAGTGCAGCATGGGGCTCAACGTCTTGGCTAGATCATACCGTAGCTAGTGCTGATTTCCATGATATGATAACAAATATGGAAATTCAGTATACATATACAGATGAAGATCATATCCCATTGACCTTAACAGCTAGTTTGGAAAGAGTGCCAGAATTAACCCAGTCAAACAATAGTGTAAATCCAAAACTGCCATGGGGCGGGCTTGACGAGGAGGAGTGTGAGCAATTTTGCACTTTAACACACACTCTCCTTTCTGAGCTTGATCCTGGCAGTGAGGATGCCATTACCTGTGAAGACCCCAATTGTGTTAATGCTAGTCATCGAGAAGAGGTCAGCAAGCTGTACAATAATATTATATCTTGTCTTACTAAGGCTAGTGACATAGTATTTCACAAGCATAACAAAAATTACTCTTTTAACAAACCTAGGTGGAATGACCATGTTTCAGAACTATACCAGGCATCCCGAGATGCTCGTAGTGTATGGCTGGATCATAACAAACCGAGACAGGGACCCATTTTTGACATGTTCACCAGACTAAAGGCTAGATGCAAGTATGCAATCAGATATATAAAAAACAATGAAAATGTATTAAGAAGAGAAGCATTGGCCAAAAACTTTGCTAGCAAAGACACATTGGCCTTCTGGAAGGATATTAAAAAAATGCATAATAGCTGCACACCTCTACCCGTTAGTGTAGATGGGATCTCTGGTACTAATAACATAGCCAATCTTTGGAAAACACATTACCAAACTTTGTTTAACTCTGTTGGGCACCAAGGAAATACCATTGCTGCTACAACAGAGTGTAACAAAGAAGAAAAATATGACACAATTAAAGTTACAAGTGAAGAAATCAAGGCTGCAATAAGTAGGCTAGATGCTAACAAATCCTGTGGTTTTGATGGTATATATGCTGAACATTTGAAGTACTCCTCCACTCTCCTCTTGGAGAAACTCAGCAGTTGCTTTACCAGCTTTCTAATCCATGGTTTCCTACCAGAATCTATGATGTCCGTTACCTTGATACCAGTAATTAAAGACAAGGCTGGCAAAATTACATCAAAAGACAACTATAGACCTATTGCCCTTGCCAGTATTGTAAGTAAGATACTAGAGTTAATAATTTTAGACAGAATCTCAGTGTATATCTCAACTAATAGTAATCAATTTGGTTTTAAAATGAATCATGGTACGGACCAGTGCATCTACACTCTGAAGGAGCTAGTGGATGGGTACATAAAAATGAACAGCTCTATTTTTGCATGCTTTCTTGATGCTAGTAAGGCATTTGACAGAGTCTGCCACAATATCCTGTTTGATAAATTAGCAACAAGGGGAGTGCCATCCTATATACTGAGAATCTTGAAGTACTGGTACGCCAATCAAACATTTAATGTAAGATGGGGTAACATTATTTCGGATTCCTTTACAGTAACCAATGGAGTGAGACAGGGTAGTATTCTCTCACCTTACTTATTCAATGTATATATGGATGAATTAAGTGATAAATTTAATAAAGAGCAGATTGGATGTTATGGTGGGAATAAAATCATCAACCATCTCATGTACTGTATGCTGATGATCTGGTCATTATTGCACCGTCTTCTGCGGGTCTGAGCAAACTTCTTGATATATGTGAATCTTTTGGTAGTAAACATTGTGTTAAATACAACCCACTGAAAAGTGCTGTTCTTATATTTAGATCAAAATTACTGTATAAAAGTAAACTGTCAAATTTCTCACTCAATAATCAAATTATTCAAGAAGTAAACAAAATAAAATACCTGGGACACATTATCTCAAACGATTGCTCAGATGATGCAGATATCGGCCGTCAGCGCAGACAGCTATATTTACGTGGTAACACCATCTTGAGAAAATTCCACATGTGTAATTGGGAAACTAAAGTCACTTTGTTCCGGACATATTGTTCCTCTATGTACACGGCCCATTTGTGGTGGAAGTATAAGAGAGCCACCATAAATGGTCTGTGTACATCCTATCATAATATACTCAAGATGTTCATTGGTCTCTCTAAATATGAAAGCACTAGTATGGTGTGCACACTGTTGGATGTGCAGTGCTGTCGGGCTGTCATCAGGAGACTGGTGTACAGCTTTTCGCAGCGACTGCAATCCTCCAGTAACACGCTGATTGTAGCTCTTTGGTCTAGTGATCATATCTATGAATCCCGTATTATATCTCACTGGCAGAAGCTGCTGCACACATAGTAGTCTAATTGAACTATGAGCAATGATCTGTGCAATAGGTGTTAACCAACATTGAGCAATAGCCTTAGTTAGCCTATCTGTGTTATATTGTGACAAAATGTGATATGTGCTCTATTCTGTAAATAGGCCTACTGTATATTTTATTTTATTGTTTCTTTATTAATATATCTTTGTGTATAATTATTATCTGTGCTCTCACGAGAAGTGTATGTGATATGGACCATTAGGTCGTACTGTATTTATACTGTATCTATCTTATGTGTCTGGAATAAAGAATTATTATTATTATTATTATTATTATTATGTTACTAATGAAATGATTTGCTTAAAATTAAAATTTATAGGTAAATCACATTATACTTATCACATTATTTGGCGGAGCACTTGTCCGGCGGAGGGGCTGAGGGGTCTTAGTACTCCCTTACACCCCCCCCCCCCTTTTTTTTCTTAAACTCTAAAATACTTAAAGTCTAATCAGCACATAGAGCCCTCAGACCCGTTAACATAGTGACACATAGGTGAGCTTTGGTCGGTCCAGGGCCACAGACAGGTAGCGCGTCATAAAAAGTATGATTTGATGCCCATAATTTTGTGTTGGCAATATCATCAATGGAAAAGTTATGTAAAAATCTCAAAGAAACCGCCCACTTCCTGATGTCGTGGGCTCTTGCCACTACGCCGGGGTTACTTTCTCTAATAACCTTGACTCTTAGGGCTGCTAACTTTCGTTTTGTGATGCGCTGACCTGTACTCGAAACCCAGAGAGCTCCCGGTTGCTTAGGCCGAGACACTCTCAACAACTTAATCATAGATTGTACTGGGCATAGAATATGGTGTGTATCACCGAGCTTGAGCGCCGGTACTGTAAAAGCCGAAAAAACATGTTCACTATGTTCGTTCTTTGCAACAAAAATGGGTGACGGCGCAATTTGCACATCAACATTACGCCGCCCAAACCTCAGGCAGTTAGGTTCGTTGCTCATCGCCGCCAGCTCAGACACCCGGCTACCTGTAGCTAAAGCCATAAGAAACACAGCTTTCTTGAGAATCAAATCAAAAGCAGGATTGCGATTATATTTGGGTGAATTCAGTAACGATAAAGCTTTATCGAGTGACCAGGTAGGCATGAGCTGACAGGGTGGTGGGCGAAGCTTGAAGCATGCACGCATGAAGCTCTTCTCCTCCGCCTGCGGTACAGATAGACCCGTTAAATCACAAAATGGGATTTTAATTGCTGACAAATGGTTTTTCAAAGTTGTTACTGAAAAGCGTTTCTGTTCAAATAAATAGTCCAAGTAATTGAAAATTAGAGCAACAGATGCCTCTGTTTGAGCTGTTTCCACTATCCAGATGGTGAAGGTTTTCCAATGGGATTGATGTTGACGCCTAGTGGATGTCGTGTACTGATTAATACATTTATTTGTTACACTCTCACCATAAGGAGTTAACCATTTAGTCTTCTGAATGTCCAAAAGGCAAAAGGCAGCGAGGTCTTGAGGTGTCCAATTGACTCTAAGTGGAAGTACGAGATCGGGAGTGACACCGGGTTCTCGCACCATGTCTTCAACTGGTGGTACCACACCTGAGCCGGCCACAGGGGCGCGATCATCGAGACTGTGCCCTGATAATTTCGTAGTTTGTGAACTACTTGACACATGAGTGAAGCGTCTGGAGGCGGAAACAGATAGATGGAACTCCACCTGTTCCAGTCCTCCGTCAAAGCGTCTGGACCCCCCGCCTGGGTTTTCCCCCGGCTGGTTAGGTAGAGAGGGAGTTTGTGGTTTCCCTCGGATGCGAACAAGTCCACTTGTGGACGGTACTGCTCTGCAATCATCTGGTTGAAGATGTTTTGCTTGAGTGACCATTCTACTATTGTGCTCTGTCTCCGGGACAGGGCATCTGCTCAGACGTTGGCTACGCCTGGGAGATAAGATGCGTGAAGATGAATGTTCAGGCTGTCCGCGAGAACAAAAATATTTTTCGACAATTCTAGCAACGTCCGAGACCTCGTTGACCCTTGCCTTTGAATGCATGATACCGCATTCAAGTTGTCCATTCTGAAGGCTATCGATTTTCCCTATAAAGTGTAACCGTGAGCCTCTAGGAAAATTAAGAGGACCATCAACTCTTTCGCGTTTATGTGAAAAGCTACGGACTGGGACCAAAGACCTTGACCCTGGTGGCCTAGGTTCGACTGATAACCCCAGCCTATTGTCCCTGAAGCATCTGTATCTACCCACACTGTAGGTGGAGGAGAAGTCCATGTCATGATTGAATGCAATGTTTCCTGCCTCGCCCAAACCGACAGCAAGTTGTGGATAAATGTTGGAATATGCCATAACTTTCCCGCCGGCAACAGCGGAAAATGTTTGTTGCCTTCCAAGATTAATCTCTTTATTTTCAACCGGCCCAACTTTACAGTAAGTTGAATCCAGTTGAGAGAGCCGACCAGAGATTCCCACATCCTTCTTGTGGTAGTCAGGCTGTGGAGAAAACTAAACAATTTCTTTCGAAATCTGTTTTGGTTGTCCACACTCTGACTGAGAGTAAGATGTGCTGTGTCCCAGACCAGCCCTATCCACTGAATTACCCTTGTTGGGACAAGGTTCGACTTTGCCAAGTTGACCTTGAACCCCAGGGATTTCACATGATTGAGAATTATATTGATATGGTTGTTGTTGTTGTTGTTGTTGTTCCCTAAGCTGCCTGGCCGAACAGCCCCGAGTCCCTGAGGAAGGCCATGGCCACGATCAGGCTTTCCCACAGAGCTCTCATTGAGTGTAGATTGTGTTGTTGGCGTAAGTGGTTGTGTGAAATGCAGTCTTCTATGATGTGTTTAATGGTATGGGGTGCTGTGTTACATCCCGGGCAGGCGTCGACAACGGAGTCATCCAGTCTCTTCTGATAGCTCAGGAGAGCTGGATGGTGTCCGCATCTCAGCCTGGCCAGGTGGACTCTGTCCTCGCGAGGGAGGGAGGATTCGGAAGGATGGATTTCAGGAGGTCGTGCATGCAGCTGCGTGTTGTCTGTGAGTGAGTGGATGGATCGGCGAGAGATATGAGTATGGATGTGCTTCTGGAAGTTGGTTCGGGGTGGGCAGGGAGTACAAAGGAAAGTACAAAGGAGTACAAAGGAAATCAAGCAACAACAGATCCAGTGACCCTTCTAGGTTGCTTGTCCTCCAAAACACTGAGGATCAAGTGTCCAAACAGTGGTTTAGAGTGGGTAAGGGAACATTGGAAAGGGAATTACTGCCCTGGAACTAATGTCCGTGGCAGGATTAGGAATTAGTAGAGGACAGATGGGTTAGTAACTGAGGGGGGGGATAAAATAAAGTTATTCATTTACAAACGCAGTTAGTCGCGGGTTTGATGCGAGATATTTGTCTAGGCGGAGTTTAAATGAATCACGGTGATGCAGTCTATAACGTTTCGGGGAAGCCCATTCCACAAGTTGACAACTCGATTGAAGAAGAAATTCTTAGATTCGTGCGAGTTAAAAGATTTACCAATAATTTTGCAACCGTTTCCCCGCGTGTAATTAGATTGGTCGATAGTGAAGTACTTACTACAGTTCATATTGTCGATGCCTTTGATGATTTTGAACACTTGAATTAAGTCGCCTCTTAATCTGCGCTGGTTAAAGGAAATAGATTTAATTATCTAAGGCGCTCTTCGTATGGTTTGTTCTTTAGGCTAGGTATCATTTTTTGTATCTCTACGTTGAACTCGTTCTAGCTTGTTTATATCTTTTTGGTAATAAGGGCACCAGGATTGAACGCAGTAGTCCAGAAGAGGGCGGACTAAGGAATTGTAAAGGGTTAGGATAACTTCTTTGGATTTATGCTCAAATGACCTGCCTATAGAGCCAATTATTTTGTTTGCCTTCTTAACAACTTCTGAACATTGTTGACTCGGTTTTAGGTTTACCTCGATATTTGTTACTCCCAGATCGGTTTTCTCTGTTTACATTCTTAAGCTGAGTGCCATTCATCGAATAGTTTGCTTTCCTCATTTAGGTATCCGATATGTAGTACTTTACATTTATCCGCATTGAAACTCATTTGCCAAATTTGGGCCCAACATGACAATTTATCTAGATTGTGTTGGATATCGTCAACTTTGTTCTTTCGAGAGTACGCTATTTGCAATTTTTGTATCGTCAGCAAATTTTGAGATTGTACAGGTGAGACCCTCATCTATGTCGTTGATGTAAATTAGAAAGAGAATTGGTCCTAGTACCGATCCCTGGGGTACCCCGCTACTTACATTGGTCCATTTTGATGCCTTACCGTTTATGACTACTCTTTGCTTTCTGTCGCTGAGCCAATTTTTTCTATCCATTTCAACACACCGTCTTGTATTCCATGCGCTTTTAGTTTTTAGCAGTAAACGTTTGTGGGGAACTTTGTCAAAGGCCTTTTGAAATCAAGGTATATAATATCTACAGCTTTACTCTCATCGTAGAGGTTGAGGATATCGTGGAAGAAGTCTAAGAGGTTTGTTAAACAGGAACGTTTTTTAAACGAAAGCCGTGTTGAGTATCTTTAAGTATGTTATTTTCCTCTAAGTGATTTACGAGTCTGTCTCGTATGACAGTTTCTAGCATTTTACATACAACTGAGGTTAAGCTAATTGGACGATAGTTACTGGATAGGGATTTGCTGCCTTTTTTGAATATCGGTGTTACATTGGCTAGCTTCCACTGATCGGGCATAGTTCCAGACTGCAAGGATTTATTGAATAGTAATGTCAGTGGTTTAGAGAGCTCATCAGGGAGGGAGAGAGGACAATAATTGTGTGTGATACCGTGTGCTGGGTGTTGTTTTGATATTTCTTGGTGTCTGTGGGTGTGTTGCCATGTAGTTTAGTGGGTGGTCTTGGTTCGTGGAGGCTGCTGCCAGGAATTGAGTGCCTCTCATGTCCAGATGGTCTCTGACTTTGAGGATTTTGGTTTCTTGATGTAGGTGATCTGTGGGTGCAGTAGCTGTGCAGCCTATAATGATCTTCAGGGCTTTATTTTGAATAGTCTGTAAGGTCTTATGATGTGTTTCAGCTAGGTTAGAAGCCCAGGCTGGGCTTGCGTATTCCATCACTGATCTTATGTATTGTTTATATACTGTGGTGGTAGTTTCTTTGTTGTGTCCAAATTTTGTGTGAGCAAGTGACCTGAGGGCGTTAAGTCTGGGTGTCAGTTTCTTTTTAATGTTTGTGGTGTGCTGTTTGAATGTCATATGAGTATCATATGTTACTCCTAGGATTTTGGGTGTGTGTGTATGTGTTAGGGGTGTGTTGTTTATGGTGAGTTGAGGGATGTATTTGTGTTCTCCTGTCCAGCTTGTGAGCAGGGTTGCGGTGGATTTGGCTGGGGCTAGATTAAGTCTGTTTGTAGTGCACCAGCCATGTAGTGTGTTGAGATAGGGTTGAAGGAGATCTGTTGCTCTTTTTGGGTCATGGTGTGTGCATGTGAGTGTTATGTCATCTGCATAGAAGGCTAAGTTTATTTGGGGCGTATTGGGTGTAGTTATATCGTGCATGTACAGATTGAAGAGTGCGGGCGATAGGACGGATCCTTGTGGGACTCCGTTTGGAAAGTTTCTGATTTTAGATGACTGACCGGCAAAAGATACGTGTGCACATCTGCCTGCTAGGAAGTTGGCCAGCTACCTTTTTGTGTTGTTGTGCATGTTTGTGTTGTAGATTTTGTTTGTTAGGTTGTGGCGGGGAATGGCATCGAAGGATTTACTAATGTCGAGTGTGGCTAATAGTGATCTGTGTGGTGGTCTAGCTGAGTTGATGCCGTCAAAAGCTCTTTGTGTAAGGTCTGTGAGAAGAGTGTTTGTGGAGTCAGTGGCCTAAAGCCATGTTGTGTTGGAGCTAGGGGTAGGTCGGGTGTAATTAGTTGTAATACTAGGCGTTCCATGACTTGGAGGGGGAGCAAAGGAGTGTGATGGGGCGGTGCGAGGAGGGTAGCGTGGGGTCTTTGA
>CM064509.1:31164741-31318092 GCA_032716605.1 Paralithodes platypus | reverse complement strand
TTGGATCATTGTTGTCCTCTAGACGTTTAGTAAATACTGTATATCCTATCCCCCAATAAGGCGACCCAAATTAATTCTTACAACAAATTTATTCTTTCAAATGTCTTAGTTTGTGGTATCACAATCTTGGACTGCTTGTATTTATTAGTGGCCCCTCCACTCATTGACGACAGTGCCTATTCTAATAATAAGCCTCCTTTCAAGCACCCGCGTGTAGCCTTTTGAAACTCCCGCTCTCCTGCGGGGAATCAGGAGTACTACCATGTGTAACGCTACTTCTCTTATGGAATCGTCTTATGGTTGGGGTACACACTACAAAAAAACTTCATAAAAAATAAAAGAGAAAAATAAACTCAAAACTTGTTTTGCTATAGCTTTCCATCTCGTGGATTTCTTGCGCGTGGATACTAGCCCATACCGTGGCAAGAGAGAGCCGCCATTTCCGCTTTCCCCTTCCCCGCGACCCTGCCCATGCGGACGTGCGCGCCAGTGTTCCGGCCACATTCTTCGTGCGCTGACTCTCTAGTGAGTCCTTACTCAGTGGTATTTATCTGAGTTGTATGTGAACAGGTTTTAGATCAGCTAGCAACTGGCTGCCCACTTGGTATGCTCGCAGGGAAGTGTTTAATTAGGGTACGTCTAGACAGGTGCCATCAGGGCTCTCGCAGGATCCCGCGCCTCATGTTTTTTCTTGTATGTATTCTGCGCCTTAGTTTTTGCCTTTAGCTACTAGTTAGGAGGCTACTTTAATCCGCAGGATTACTGCAGCCAGGCCTATCCTCTATGAAGGCATTTTTGCAATTAATTGTTCTAAGCTGGCACCCTAGTTCAAGAGTTTGTCACACGTGTGTGTGAGGCTTTCCTAGGGTACGAACCTGCGTTGCCCCATCTCTCACGTGGGCCCCCCCCTCCGTCTTCACCAGTGTGGTTTGTGTGTCTTCAAGAGGTAGGTAATCAACAGAATTACGCTTACTACAAGCCTCGTGGCCATCCTCAGTAGGGGTCTCCTTAGCGGCTAGGGGGTTTAACATATCATTGTATTGTGATGATATGTAGTTACCCTATCCTTTCTCCCGTTTCTTGACATGTAGTGTTTTTAGACATGCACCACGGGAGTCGGGAAACCGTCCTGTGACGTTATGGGGGGGGCCACCGTTTGTTCGGGACGTATGACTCACAGTTAGCTTACGTTGCCGTCGGGTTTGGTTGTTCCTTTCGGGCGATCTTTTCTGCTGTACTGACGCCTGCCACGCAGGCGTTGAGAAAACCAGAACCTGTCCCGTGCGCGGTGTGCTGTCCCACGCTCCTTCCGGCGGAAACGCGATTTTTGACGGGAAGGATTCTCGGCCCGCCCGAGTGAAACTCACCCAATGGTTCCATGCAGCTATCAAGACTTCGTACAGCACCGGCGGTGTTTCAGTTGGTTCTAGTGAACTATGCACTAATCAAGATTTCTTAAGCACGGCAGCACAGTCTAGTTGGTCGTCTATCCATCACACTTTCCGTGGAAAGTTTAATTGACAGATAACATGGACATAAGGATGTTTTTTGGGTCAGTGACACATGTCATAGGTAAGGAGTTCGGTTGCAAGAAACCTTTTAGTTCTTGTTTACAAGACCGGCGGAAAGTTAGAATAGCAATTGAGCTATAACTAGCTTCCCTACGGACTTGGCTGGATAGGATGTGTAAAACCTTTACAGTTTATACTTATGAGCATTGATTCCTGGAAATGTTTATTTCCAGATCTCGTCACATCGAGTACGGCACAGCAGGCAGAGGATGGAACTGTCCCGGCGGGGGGGGGGGGGGGGGGGGGGGGGGTTTTTTTTTTTAGTTCGGCCACCATTATGCCTCTCTTTAAAATGTGTGCTACACTAACATGTTCTCGTGTACCCGGTATCGGCGTGCCATAAATGTTATGCGAAAGATGCGTAACTTGCATCGATAGAGCACAGTTCCTCTGGACCTCCCAGAAGTGCCCAGTTTGTTTGGACCTGTACACGGAGTGGTGGGAAGTAAAGAAGATCTTATTCATGCTTACATTGCTCTACTTAGACATGTAACGCCACAAATTTACCTCGTATGCCAAAAGAGTAGCCAACGTCACTTTACAATATGACGACGCCAGAACTTGTCTGCAATTACTCTTACTGATTAGCTGCTGGTTCTGAAGATTCTCCGATAATAAAAGTCAAACAGGTATTGATACAGCTATGACTCAATACGTGACAGTATGACACAAAGTAACTATGCAGGCCTCAGATGAGGCCTCAGATTGGTATGAGGCAAATACCCCCACCACAACGAGGGTGCAGCTCGGTGTCTCCCTGGGCTGGCCGGCAGTGGTACGGACCATGCTCATCCCCGGCGGCAGTGCCACACACGCAGTAACAAGCATCCACAGTCCCCAGGAAACAGGATCAACAACGCAAAGGCTAGACTTACACCCCGGTACTCTTCCTTGTTAATGAGGAAGTTCATTGCCAGTGCAGAGCCAGGGGATGCACTTTCATCAACAGAGCCGGGCCCGGCTCCCCAACAACTCTCCTCAGTTTCTGCCTCTCAGGCACCGGAGCTTTTTGTCCCGGTCTCCTGGGGACAGAATCAAAGAAGAGACGAAGTTTCGGATTTGGGTGACAAATCTGAGGTAAAAA
This sequence comes from Paralithodes platypus, assembly GCA_032716605.1. Lineage (NCBI taxonomy): Eukaryota > Metazoa > Arthropoda > Malacostraca > Decapoda > Lithodidae > Paralithodes > Paralithodes platypus. The sequence continues at coordinate 31,315,437 of CM064509.1, read as the reverse complement.
CAGTCCACATTACCCCTTTACGACTTGGAAAAGTTCCTTTTCCTGAATTTGAACCTTCAGAGCTCATAAAAGTTATACTGCCTTCTCCGAAGGCAGAACGTAGAATCTCCCACAACTCAGCCGTACGGCAAGATCATATGGTAGTGATCAAAGAGACACTGCTACCAGGGTCCCCTGTAGATTTCAATCCTTTTAGAGGAAGATGGAACGATCAACGAGGGTCAAAAGGACAGAATATTCTAGCACCCAGTAAACTGGGCCCCATGTTGGAAAAACGTCAAAAGACGGCGGAACAGGTAAGCAGCTCTCTAGACGAGGAAGTAACTGTGTTGAGTTCACTGGGAATGATAGATAATTCTCCGGCGATAGACTGTAAACGGGCTTCTAGGAAAAGGGAGAGAAAAGAGAACGTACAGACCACATCTCTTAAGAGGGCCCGCAATCAATGTGTCATAGTGAAACAAGTAGAGGAAGTATTACATAAGGTATTGCATCAATGTTTTCAGCCTACAGGGAGTGGAGTTCTCGCAGAGAGGCTCCAGTCCTGACGTTATTCTTGACTTACAGTGTGCTGGCTTAATAATCCAATAGGGTTGATAGCCTCTGAAGTCCTATTTTAACTAACTAACTAACAGTGGGTGCTAAAACAGTATAGGTCAGATATATTCAAATCTGTGGTGCTACTCAACCTTATTACTGATGCTCAATTCCGTGATGATTCTTAATCTCAATTGTATTGTTTATATTCACCCCCCCCCCCCTCCCCTTTCACACACACTTTTAGTACCGTACTGGGATCTTTACTTATTTTCTCCTACCAAACCACACACTGCACATAGTACGTACCGTTATGTACTCTTAACCTATCATCCCTCCTTCTCTCTCCCCTTCCATTTCCTCCTGATTCCTCTTCCCCCGTCTTCCTCTTTCTCACATAGGCCGGTTCACACGGTAATTTTCAGTTTCTATTCTTCGGGGAACTCGGGGAAGAGATGCTGGAAAATGTCGTACGAGAATCAAAAAGTGTTCACACGGGATAGCCGAATCATAGGTGGTGTCTGTGGATGGAGAATCACCAGCAGAAAGCACATGTATTTATTTACATAGTGATATTAGTGCATTTTTAAGCCACTCACAAGATCGGATACGTTGTGCTTTGGCAGACATACCGGTAGTTAAGAAGAGCCAAAGATAAACCAAATGTGTCTGCTGGTGCTTGGGAATTCCACAGGCCCAACCACGTTTATATATAGCCTTCAAACCGGTATCAGTGTGTCGCCTCCTAGCTCAGTTGGTAGAGGTTAGACCTCATAAACAGGAAAGCAAACGTTCGATCTCTCACTCGGATCTAAAGTATTTTATATTTTTATTTTGTTAAATTTTTGTTATATATAATTATATTAGGTTAGTTAAGTTAGGTTAATCTGGCCTATTAACAACTTGGTCGATGTTAGGTCAGGGAGATTGCCTTTACAATTATTTTTGTTATTATCACGTGAATGAGTTGACCGACTTTTATCTTTCTTTTCATATTTCTTTAATTATTCTTTTTGTCTCTTCATTCTTCTTATTTTCTTTGAATAGTATCATATATCTACTTCGTATATGGCCTGTTAACACTCAAAGAGCGGGTGGTGGAGTATATTTGACTGTGCCGCCCAGCGGGGGGTTTTCCGTAAACGAGCTTGTTTCCGTGCTCGTTTTCATGCATAAACAAGAGCCAGAGCGTAATACAAGTATGTATCCCTGAAAGGGCGTTAAATGAGCTTTCCAATGACACCAGAACCATCCTTCTACGATCACTGGTTTTCTTGCAACGATCGTGCAACCGAAGGGCAAAATACGGTCATTTCCTTACATTATTACGTGTGAAATGAGTGAGGGAGGGTGGAGTACGGAGTACATCTCAGTAGCTCCACGGCCACCGTGGCGAGCAGTCATGAGGTAACCTACGCTCCTCCCACCGCTCCGCTCTCTCTCAGAGCACATTACGTGCTCAAAATTGCATGCGACTATAGCCGGGCCCCGCCACATAGTCCTTGGTTCTCTCGCCCGGCTATAGTCGGGCGCCGCCAAAGAAGGGTTAAATATATAGTTTTTGTTTCTTGACGTTGAATGTAGGGGCCTTGGGACGAATATAAACAAATACACGCATTACTGAACGTCTTTTGTTTTTCTTTGGTACGCCACCCGGCTGAAGTTGGTTCCCGTTTCCCTATTCCCTATTCTTTATTCGTAATAATAACACTCCCTAGGCGATATTATCTATATGCATTGACTTGCACCAATTATACTGCATAGATCTCATTATAAAGAGTATTCATTAAAATATCCAATGGTATCATTAGATCCATTCTAATAACTTCAAAGTGTTATGATTACGAATAGGAATAGGGAAACGAGAACCAACTTCAGCCGGGTTGGTACGCCGAGGAACTGGGAGCTGTGAATATCCAAAAAAACAACATGATGGTTCCCAGTATTCCCCAGTGAAATATGACACCACGGCGAGATTTGCCCTGGAAATTCTCAGCCCTCATTGGACGGGGGATGAAAACATGACCGTGTGAACCGGCCTAATGAACCGGCCTTAACCCTTGCTTAGCGGGCCCTCTGTGGCCGTTTTGGGCCTTTTCAGGCCGTTTCTACTGCTATATAACCATCAGTATGAAAGGAACGGTATTGCGCCGAAAACTAGGTGGTAAATCGCTACACAATGACGCCACATACAGCTACGTAGCACTCTGGAGCACTGACAGGTTACCTCGAGATGGAAGTTTAGCTGATTTTGCTACCTTGCTCACTTTTAGCGAACTATTGGTTACACTGTCATCCTCCCGCGCGGTGGGGGAACTGGAGTTAGTGTGGGCCGGGAGGCCACAGATGTCGGACGTAGGATCATTACTATCCCACCATTTTCACTCGATTTCCACCCTTTTTCACGTTTTTGGCAGTTTTTTCAACTCGACTTATGTGGTGAGCCGCTCTTTAAGGGTTAATAAACTTTCTTTCCCTCATTTCCTAAATACTCATTGCTCATTTAGCTAATTTCTCATATATTTTGCTTCAACTACAGAGTACATCCACTCCTGTGACTGGGCAGTATAGTAAGATCATGTCCCACTTACTGCTTAGTCATGTCTTGTCTCTTGTACCATGAATCCTGTTCACACTCAGGTAAACATATTTGTATAAGTTAGTGCTGATATTTTATAATTTGATATGATTGAATGGCGGATTTATAGTAGTTTACTGTATTGAAACTACGGTATTTCTTTTGTTCAATAATACTAACTCGTACTGAAGCTATATATACAGTATATCTTGAATATTCATAGGATATGAACCAAAGTATATGAAGAATTTACATATTCAAGTGTAATCCTTATGTATTTTTAAGTCAAGAATAAAGTATTATTATTAGGGGTTCGTCCCCTACGGGGAACCCCTATTGTAATCATTAAACCTGGGTTTTCATCCAAATTCTTCTTACGCGCCGGTTTCGACGCAATAACTCCAGAACCGCTTTTTGGATCGGGATCAAACTGTCACAAGAGGTGCATTTTTGTATTGGGCAACTTTGATATGCTAAATATCCGGCATAGCGGCCAAACAGGTCCGTGGCAGCCGTTTTCCCGAAAAACTTGACGCCTAAATACCGCCTTTCCCACTCACAGGAAACGACTGGGCTTTGGCATACGCACTCCCCTACTAATGCTCCGCAAATTTTATAGAGAAGGTTTTGCTTTTGCACGTGGGTTTTTTTCCGGCAATCTTGAAAAAAACTCTAATTCCACTTAAAATTCCACATCTTGAAAACTACGCCGATGATCAAAGCCATGCTTGCGTAGTTGGGTGAGGCTCGCGATTCCGAACGTTTTGATACCAAAAAATATATAAATGGGTGGAATAGTTTGGCCGCAGCATTGAAAACTGTCTATTCTTAAATTACTTTAAAACCGCATTCGCTACCCACACAAAGTTTACCGTCTACAGTCTATAGGCTTCCACGCATCCCCCAGTTTTGCTTAACCCTCCTCTAGCGGGTACTCTGTGGCCGTTTTGGGCCTTTCTGGGCCGTTCTGACTGCTATATCAACCATCAGTATGAAAGGAACTGTATTGCGCCGAAAACTAGGTGGAAATCTCCTGACCCAATGACGCAATACAGCTACGTAGCACTCGTGGAGCACTGACAGTGTTACCTCGAAGATGGAAGTTTAGCTGATTTTGCTACCTTGCTCACTTTTAGCGAACTATTGGTTACACTGTCATCCTCACGCGCGGTGGGGGAACTGGAGTTAGTGTGGGCCGGGAGGCCACAGATGTCGGACGTATGGATCATTACTATCCCACCCATTTTCACTCGATTTAACCCTTTTTTTCACCCGTTTTTTGCCAGTTTTTTCAACTCGACTTATGTGGTGAGCCGCTTTTTAAGGGTTAATAACATAATCTCTTTATTATTCAGATCTATAATTTTTGTTTTATTTAACTCTCTCAAAACAGTTCGAGTCCCTAAGAATTCCAGCAATTATTTAGCCAACCTACCTATACATACCTACCCTACCAAATAATAATGATAAATTCAAATTTATTTTTGGTGAATGACAGAGTATTGGCTAAGGTTTTTAACAATTCCTCCCTTTGCCAAATGCTTAGTTTAATAACAATGATATGGACCTTTAAAGTTTTGGCAATTGCCCGTGTGACTCGTATTTTAACCCTCCTAAAGTGTTACCACGAAATACTGCTAGATCCTTTCTCAAAAGTTGCTAGCATGTTGCTACATAGCCAAACAATGTTAGGATAATGCTGCAATTTCTAAAGAGTTTTGGTTTGTTTGTTTTGCAAATTTTACAAGGTAGCCTAGTATGACTAAAATGTCTGAAATTTTCAAATGATCCCTAGTAAATGTCTCTAGATATAAAATAAATGGCTGCTAGATTGAAGTAAATAGCTCTACATTTAGCGGTAATATGTAGCTTTACAACTGGCAACACTGCAACCACCACCTCCCTCCCACCCTCCCAGTATGTCTCCACAAAATTCCGCTAGATCCTTTCTCAAAAGTCGCTAGCATGTTGCTACATAGTCAAACAATGTTAGAATAATGCTGCAATTTCTAAAGAGTTTTGGTTTGTTTGTTTTGCAAATTTTACAATGTAATATGACTAGAATGTCTGAAATTTTTAAATTATCCCTAGTAAATCTCTCTAGATATGAAAAAATGGCTTCTAAATTGAAGTAAATAGCTCTACATCTAGCGGTAATATGTAGCGATACAACTGGCAACACTGCCGAAGTGTTACCCCAAAATACCGCTAATCCTTTCTCAAAAGTCGCTAGCATGTTGCTACATAGTCAAACAATGGTAGAATAATGCTGCAATTCCTAAAGAGTTTTGGTTTGTTTGTTTTGCAAATTTTACAATGTAATATAACTAGAATGTCTGAAATTTTCAAATTATCCCGAGTAAATGTCTCTAGATATGAAAAAATGGCTGCTAAACTGAAGAAAATATAGCTCTACATCTAGCGGTAATATGTAGCAGTACAACTGGCAACACTGCCTACAACCACCACCTTCCCCCACCCTCCCCAGAGACTCGTACCTACAGTACGTCTCTCCCTCCCCCAATCCCCATTCCATCACTTTGTATGTACGATATTATTTCCGTCTTTTTTACTGTGTATGGATTAAGTTATTGGTATGGTGTTCACTCTTGACATATGTGCCCTGCTACTTCTGTATGCATACATAATAGCATGAAAGTGATCAATACGCGCATATGAAGCTATGTATCTCGTATATCGGGGTTCTCTTCCCTTCCATCGGTCCACCCCTTATACCTCCCTCCCTCCTCCCTATCCCATATGTGTAAACTTATATTTTAGCTTTCCGAAGGTAAATACGTATTTCCGATAAATATCTAGCCTTGTATTTAAATCATGAATCCTGTTTAATGTCATTATTTAATAAAAACATGTGTAAGGGTTACATTTATACACAGGATAAGATAAGCAAATACAAACCTCAGAGCATAATCATTGGCGATGAGTGTGTATGATATGAAACAGGACAGTTCGTCGCTAGATAGGCGTGCTTGTGTAGCTATGTGTGTGCTTGTTTGAGTGTTGCTATAGGCTACGCATTAGTTATCTCTCTCTCTCTCTTATTTATCGCTGTCTTCCATACGATTACGACATACTGTAGGCCTACTAGTGCATGAGAACAGGAAATAGGGAGCCTCGCTCTCTCTCTCACAAATGAGAACATAAGTAAACAGGGGCGGTATTTATAAAGCACTTTTAGGCTTAAAAGTAGCTTTTAAAGATGGCGGCCACTTTTAAAAGATAAAAGTTGGGTAAAAAAATCTTTAGCAGCTAAAAGTAGCTTTTAAACCCGGCGAAAACTAAAAGCCCTCCTGGGGACTTTTAGCGCTTAAAAGTTACTTTTAGAGGACGATGAAGATGGTTGAATAACAAATCCGCCACCCCCTGCCAAGGAATTTTCATGTTAAAAAGACCAATTGGATTAATAGGCCTATCATACTACTCAAAGGTGATCCACTGTGTTTTCTCCAACGAATAAGCCATATTAGAAAGTAACCTACCACCATATATATCAACCTACTTTAAACATTTTGATTCATAGGCCTACTGTATATAATTATGTCCGACTACATTTTTTGCCGCGGTCGGTCTCTCTATTTTTAGATGGGTAAATCCAAGGTTAAGAGATAAAAATATGTTTTTCTTATGTTCTTACAACCTGTATAGTTCCAGCGTCCTCGTTGACAAACGCCTATACTGTACTTGTTGGAAGAACACTAACAAATAGACCAAATTAAAGGAGTGTAGAAGGACTAACATATAATATTAGATTGTTGTTGTTGTTGCACTCTCCCATCCAGGAGTTCGTTCTATGAACGATGGCTGTTTCCTTATTGTTATTTGTATTTGTTAAACATTTTCATATTACTTATATATTTCTTTTCTCAAATTAACGATAGTCTCCCTCCCTTTTAGAACTGTTCTTATAATCTCTGCTACCCTTTTTAATTCATTTTGTTCAAATATTTCCCTCAAGTTGTCCCTACCTCTCAGATCTTTGTATAGGTCTTCGTATGATTCACAATTGAACAGGTGCATTTGATTTTCATTTTCATTTTGACAAATATCGCACAATAGGTTAGGATTTTACTTCTAGGCCTATCATTCTTGTCCTTGTCATAAAAATTGTTCTGGCATTTTCAAAGCTTACGTCCTCAATATAATTACTTGATATGTCTTGTTCAACAGCTTCTCTAGTTTTACTTTTACTTTCGATTGTCACAAGATAGGCCTATTTCATAACATCCGAGAACAATTTAAGTAGCCTATTTGCACCCTATTTTTTCGCAAATTACTGTAAACTGGGGTGATTTCGGACTGCGGTCATAACTTCGGACTTTGGCGATAATATGTAATTAGCCATTGTCATTATACAATGGAAACGCTTTTACCACACTTTTCAAGAATACTTCGGACATCATTTAGGATAAGGATAAGGATATTATGGGGGATAATTTTAGGAGGCTTCCTGGATTACGGCGCACGGCGCATTATCACTACACATTACTTGACCTAGTTAAATCTCTACAATGTGTTTACAGTCAGGAGAAATTGTAAAAAACAAACTAGGAAAATTTCCAAAATTACCCCACTTTACGAATTGTGTAAACTCGCGAATTTGGCAACTATCTCAGATGCTGCCACACCGGAGTATGCAATTGTTTTGGTATGGTAAATAATTATATTACCCTTTCAATTTAGCAATATATAATTGATTTCACAATAACAAAATATTGCATAATTACCCTAATGTTTTATAGTAATTAGTATATGCAATTAGAAGCCTATACTTGCCTATTAATAGCGGTTGTGGCAGCTTTCTTAACGCTTCCACTAAAAGCTGCTTTTAAATGTTTTATGAATAACTTTTAAGGATTTTCTTTTAGTTAAAATTACTTTTAGGGACATTTTTAAATTCTTTTATAAATACCGGCCCAGGAGTCTGCAGAGAGGCGATTGGCTATAGGACTCGGTAGCCTATTCCACATATCTACAACTCTGTTACTAAACGAATAGAGGCAGATCCCTTACACACCCGTCTCTCTCTGTAGCTCGTTTGTTTGCACACCGGTACAAATGAGGCAGATTCCTTACATATGATGAACATGGGAATCTGCAGAGACACAAGTGGCCCACAAAAGGCAGATCCCTTTCACATCTAACCCATTTCGTCCATATGACTACCTGATTTTAACTTGAAATTCTCTATTGTTCTTGATCCCACTATAGCTCTAGGTAGCCTATTTCACATATCTACGACTCTGTTACGAGAGGCAGATCCCTTACACAGCCAATCTCTCTCTCTTATTTGCACACTGGTACAAAGGAGGCAGATCCTTACACATGCTACCAAGATGAAAATGGGAGTCTGCAGAGAGCCGATTGGCCCACACACGGCAGATTCCTTTCACACCCAATCCATCTCGTCTTATCAAATTTTATGTTGAAGCTCTATTGTCATTGATCCCACTATAGCACTTGGTAGCCTATTCCACATATCTACAACTCTTTTACCAAGCGAATAGAGGCAGATCCCTTACACAGCCAATCTCTTTCTCTCTCGCTCTTGTTTGTTTACACACCGGTACAAATGAGGCAGATCCCTTACACATGCAACCAAGATGAAAATGGGAGTCTGCAGAGAGCCAAGTGGCCCACATGAGGCAGGTCCCTTTCACATTCAACCCATCTCATAAACGTTACCTGTTATTTACACTACTTACTATACACCCATGTTATCATATACCTGCAACCAAAACACAATTGTAAGAAATAGGAACATAAGAAAATGGGAGTCTGTAGAGAGACAATTGGCCCACACAAGACAGATCCTTTTCACACCCAACCCATCTCATAAAAACTCATTTATCTGTTTTCCTTACATTTATGACATCCTAGTGACCTAGTCTCTCTCTCTCTCTCTCACAAATGAGAACATAAGAAAACCGGAGTCTGCAGAGAACAATCGCATACTGTACTTCACAAAATTAATTGAATTGGAGTAAAGGCCAGTGGATATGTTAAGCGGGATTTTTTCCGTAAACTTTATTATCAAATTTCGGCACCCTTTTTCACTGACATCGGCAACTAAACTGAAGGGAGACTATTATAACCCTTTCAGTAATGCCATGGTGCACATTAGTTTTATTGTAGCTATTATTTGAACAAAATATACAGATTACGAAGGGTCCGTGGGAGTCAAGTCCAATGTATAGCCAACATAATTTAAAAAATTAGTAATTGTACTAAAGGGGTTAACTGAGGGTATTCTTATAAGTGTCCTAGATGTGTAAGTTAAATCACGTGCGCTCGCTTACAAAAGGTACCCAGCTAGAATCGTGAAATAAATCCGTCTGTGATGTCTAGAGGCACGTTTCAAATGTAGGCTACAGTCACTCTGCCGCTCATACATTGTCGTTTTATATTATATTTTTTCTCCACGAAAGGTTTGGTCGTTGGCAACAAGACGAGCCTAATAGAATAAATAGCGGCACGACAAGGAACTCGGGGGAATGGTCTAAAAAGCGCATTATCCTATTATGTGACTTGCGACACAGCACACCACGACGCTGAGTACAGTATAGTACATATATTCGCAATACTTGGACGCAGTATTGCATGCAAATGCAAGGACACAAATCGTAATCACATTTTGTATATAAACATATTGGGTAACCAGTACCAATGTATCACAGCGAGTATTGTGAATATCGGCCAAAACACTTTTAAGGTCATTGTTGGAAGTTTACTGATGTAGGCTACTACAGCTTGTAAACCATGGATGTTGATGAAGATACATAATTGAAGGGTGAGAGAGCTGGCAATGAGTTTGGAGTCACAAAGCTGTCATCGGATGTTGGCCAAAGATTTTGTTTTTATTCAGGGATACTCTTATAGATACTGACCAAGTTTCATATAGCTTCGTCCATAACAGTAGGTTTAAAATTCTGCTTACAGACAGCCAAACATACTGAACAATAGATACACAACGACGATCACATCTCGAATATATGTTTTGGCGAAAATAAAGATGGGGAAGTGTAAGAATGACATGGCATAGAATATGGATTTTGTAAGCGTGCCGTGAACTACTGAGTACCGAGACGAGGGCTGCTTGCTAAACTAACCTAACAAGGCTATATGTGACCGAGGAAAATGTTAGCAAAAGAAGACCTCCCCCCCTATAAATCACTAATGTTGACCCTTTTGCACAGTAACAGCGTCTTCTCTCAATAAACGATTTTATACAGCTCTTGGTGAACCGTAAGCAATCAAAGGTGTAAAGTACCCTCTTTCCTACTTATGCCTAGCATCATAATCTCTTCCAAGGTTGTACAGTCACTTATAAAAATTCATTGACCCCCACGTGAAAGCGACAATTAGAATGTACTGTGTTTTGCTTGGTATTATTTATTTATTTATTTATTTTTTCTTTCTATGTGAGTGAGGGAGGCAAAAGGCAGAACTGCCTATAGCGAGTGCCTCCCCCAAAGTTGAAAGAGTGACAGGGCCAAAATCAAGGGACGTTCGAGCCAAAATGCCTGGACACACAGAGTTTGAAGCAATTTAAGTCATAGGAAGAGGGAAAGACTGATTCTGGGAGAGTGTTCCAGAGCTCAGCTGTTGAATAGAAGAAAGACTGAGTGTAACGTTTCACTCTTGGGTTGGAGAGTTGCACAGAGTAAGGGTGGGATTGTGTTGCAAGACGGGTACCACATGCCCTACGTAAAGGAGGTGGTATACACTGGGAAAGCTCTGAGGAACACTGATTATTATAGTAGCGATAGAATAGCGAGAGAGATGCAACATTGCGGCGAAAAGAGAGATTGCAGAGAGTTGGTGAGTGGATGAAAGGCCTTCCTTTCAATTTTGTCTAGGAGAGAGGTGTGAGAGGAACCTCCCCACACATGTGAACAATACTCAATACAAGGACCCACTATGCCCCTGTACAGAGCAAAAAGCTGTGCAGAGGTAAAGAACCCCCTAAGGCGGTTGGGCACACCCAGCTTCTGGGAGGCTGCCTTAGCAAGACTGGTAATATGGTCCTTCTAACTGAGAGCAGAAGAAAAAGAGACACCAAGAATATTGAGAGAAGATGAAGGATTGATTTTTGTATTGTTGAACAATAAGGGATAGTCCGCAGGGTCCTGACGGGTAGATAGATGGAGAAATTGGGTTTTGGAAGCATTAAAGGTAACAAGGTTTTCTCTGCCCCAATTGGAGATAGTAGTTAGATCAGAATTTAAGTGTTCTATGGCTTCATTCTGTTTGTCGTTGAGGAATTGCTGGCTTGGGCATTCTGAAAAACTAATGGAGTAGTGTAAGGTTGAGTCGTCTGTGTATGAATGGATGGGAGTTGAGGTACAGTTGAGGTCATTTATAAAAATTAGAAAGAGAATAGGAGATAGGATAGAGCCCTGAGGAACACCGGAGTTTATAGGGTGAGGAAGTGAGCGGTGGCCGTCCACAACCGCAGCTATGGAACGGCCGGAGAGGAAATTAGAGACAAAGGCACAGATGGAGGGATAGAAACCGAAGAAGGGTAGTTTAGAAATTAGAGATTTGTGCCAGACTCTTAACGAAGGCTTTCGATATGTCTAGTGCAATAGAAAAAGTCTCACCGAAGTACCGAATGGAGGATGACCAAGAGTTAGTAAGATATGAAAGAAGATCACCAGTAGAGCGACCTTAAGCTTAAGGAAGCCATACTGGCGATCTGAGAGCAGATTATGAGAAGAGAAATGCTTAAATTTGGAAGCAAGAATAGTTTCAAAAACTTTAGAAATACAAGAGATGAGAGCAATTGGACGATAGTTGGAGGGTTGAGAGCGGTCACCCTTCTTTGGGACAGGTTGAATGAGAGCAAACTTCCAGCATGAAGGGAAGACGTACGGTTAGAGGATAGACAGAGATGAAAGAGTTTGCCTAGGCAGGGAGTCAGCACGGAAGCACAGTTTTTGAGTACAACAGGAGGAACACCGTCCGGACCGTACGCCTTATTAGTAGGGTAAGACGGGGTAATTTCGCCAAAAATCGTGTATTTTGACAAATAGAAACAGCCACAAATGGAATTTTTAAATTTTAATTTTTTATCTATACATTCAGCCTTTCTGCTATAGATGCCCAAAAACGAAAACAAATATATAATGTTTTGGTCATGCTTTCGGGGTAATTTCGCCGCGACCTATTTTACGCATCATCTAGCTAGTAAACTAGATAACATTATATGAGTAATGGCCAGACAAAACACTAGCGCACAGGTAAAAGCAATGAAAACATTCACAAACCCAAACTGACACTAAACATGCCAATAGAAAAACGTTGCACGCACAACACACAACTGAACAGGGCGGGCAGAGATGCAGGTGTGTCACACATGTAGGCCTAGGCGCCACTGTGTCTAGTGCGGGTGTGGACGTGTCTAGTGCGGGTGTGGAGTTGTGGACATGTAGTGTGGATGTGAACGTGTCTAGTGCGGTTGTGGACGTATTTATTAGTCCTACAGGTGTGGAAGTATTTAGTGCAGTGTGGACGTGTCTCGTGTGGGTGCGGCGTGTAGGTTGCTAGTACAAAGTACCAGGCAGCAGCTGACGGCTACTGCCAACACTGTGTCATACGCAAACACACATACAAACCACCCACAAACACCCCCACACACACCAGACCATACCGTCAGACGTGCCGCTAGCCCCGGCTCCAGGCCCCGCGAAACTGCAACAAAATCTAAGCCAAACTAGATCTACAACCTAAGCCAAACTAGCTATACAACCTAAGCCAAACTTGCTCTACAACCTAAACCAAAACTGCTCTACAACCTAAGCCAAACTGCAGCCGAATCCATGCAATAGTTTCGGAGATATCTGCATTTGAATGCAAATTATTAGCGCCGCGGCGAAATTACCCCGTCTTACCCTATTAAGCCCAGAGAGGGTAGAAAGTACACCTTTAGAAGAGATTAGGATATTAGGCATAAGTAAGAGAGAGGAGGGTGGAGAGGGGGGTATAGCACCGGAATCATCCAAGGTGGAGTTTCTAGCAAAAGTTTGAGCGAAGAGTTTAGCTTTGTCAGAGGAAGAAGTGATGGTTGTGCCATCAGAGTGGGAAAGGGGAGGGAAAGACGAGGAAGAGAAATTGTTGGAGAGGTTTTTGGCTAGATGCCAGAAAGCTTGGAAAGAGCTAGAGTTGGATAGTTCAGTGCATTTATTATTGATGAAAGAGTGCTTGGCAAGTCGAAGAACAGATTTGGCTTGATTCTGGACAGAAACATAGGAAGAATAAGAGTCTTGAGTTTTAAGGCGTCGGTACCGTTTGAATGCTTCCTCCTTATTGCGGACAGCATTAGAACAGGCGTGAGTAAACCAAGATCTTTTAGCATTAGTCTGAGAGAAAGAAAATGGAATGTATGCTTCCATGCCCGATAGGATTACCTCGGTAATGCGTTCAGCACTCTCCGAGGGTCCCCGGCCACGGAAGCAGAAATCATTCCATGGGAAATCAAAGAAGTACTGCCGGAGAGCCTCCCAGTCGGCAGCGCCAAAGTGCCACAAGCGCCGCCGGCTAGGAGGATCGGGTGGCCGTACTGGAGAGATAGGACAGGTGACAGAGATAAGATTATGGTCGGAGGAGCCCAAAGGAGAGAAAAAATCGACAGTATAAGAAGAAGGGTTAGAAGTTAGAAACAAGTCAAAATGTTGGGCCGACCTCCGAGGCGATCCGGGATACGGGTGGGTTGCTGAACTAACTGCTCTAGGTCATTTAGGATAGAAAAGACGTAGGCTTGTTCACCAGGTGGGTCAGTAGTGTGAGAGGAAAGGGATACGGGTGGGTTGCTGAACTAACTGCTCTAGGTCATTTAGGATAGAAAAGACGTAGGCTTGTTCACCAGGTGGGTCAGTAGTGTGAGAGGAGAGCCATTGGCGGTGGTGAACGTTGAAATCTCCAAAGATGGAGATTTCTGAGAAAGGAGAAATGGATAGAATGTGCTCCACTGTAGAGTTTAGATAGTCAAAGAATTTGGGAAAGTTGGTAGAGTTAGGGGAAAGATAGACAGCACAGAAATATTTAGTAAGAGAATGACAGGAAAGTTTGAGCCATAAAGTTGAGAATTCAGAGAGTCGAAATTGGGAACACGAGAGCAAGTGAGTTTGTTGTGCACATATGCACAACATCCGCCTTTGGCTTTGAAACTAGGATACAGAAAGTAGGAGGATACAGAGAAGGGGCTGCTGGATGTTGCATCAGACACCTGAGTTTCGGTGAGGAAAAGAAGATCAGGTTTGTAGGAGGAGAGATGGTGTTCGATAGAGTGAAAATTAGAGGAAAGTCCGCGAATGCTGCAGAAATTAATAGAAAGAGTAACAGGCCGAGGTCCAGGTAATTTTGTGGGGTCGTCAGGGGAAGGTTGGGCGGGTGAGGGGGCATTTATGGTCCCCCCCCCCCCCAAAAAAAAATAAAAAATAATAATAAATAAATAAATAGGCTAAATAGATAAAAAAAAAATAATAATAATAATAAAATATATAAAAGATAAATATAATACCCCAGTACTGGTGAAGTGAAAGCAATATGTCATTAGGTGGTATGTCTCCTTACCACCACCTCCTGCCTTCCCCTAATATGTAACTTACCCCTCCCCCTTTCTCCCTCTCCTCCCCTTCCTTTCTCCCTCCACTTCACCCCTCCTCATTTATTCTAATTTTTCCGTCTAATCCCCCCCACCACCAAATATGTCGAGTCAGCACTCTCCTTTCCTTCCTCCCTCCACTTCCTCCCACCCTCTAACAAGCGCGGGAGACAACCGTCTCACACTAGTCTTTCCCAAGACCTTGTGGAAGAGAGAGGGTGTATGTCACACTCTCTCTCAGTTCCCTCCACCCTCCCCTGTCATAATTATAAGTTTTTTGACTGGACATTTACTGTTTACACCTATTTTCTGGTCTTCAATGTTCACATTTTCATTAAACAAGTAAAATATAAGCATATGGAGCAGTAATATTGCTTTACATGGTAAATATAACAAATTCTGTCAGATTTGAATATAAAAAATTCCCACGGGCAGCACTTTCAAAAACATGAATGGCGCTCTCCTTGGGTTAAAGGACATAGCTCATGCAATATCATTACTAAGGCATCCCCAGAATCGCCATTGTCAATGTACAACATACTCCTATGTAAAATATTAGGTGGCTGGGTTCTATATACACCGCTGAACACGGTGAGGCCCGTGAGTTTCTGTTTCAGTCTAGGGAGTGCGACATGCGAAGCAACTCCATCTCTAAAGCCGTTTCGCCCCTGCGTTTCACCGTCTCATCCCCCACACTCGGACCCTCCCTCTCAGAATGCCACCTATTGAGCAATTAACTCACTAGGCATTGCCCCCCAGTAACATATTTTGAATATGGGAATATTCATACAATGCTATTTAATCAGGGAACAATGAGGGTATTTTTTTGGCATTTCGGTGTGCTGTGGTAATGCACTGAAACTAGGTACAGCACAAATTCTATCCCAATAATATCTTCCCATTGACATATTGGGATTCGAACCCGGGTCCATTGGATTACCAGTCCAGTGGCAAGACCACTCTGCCACACCTCCCCTTATTTCCTTATGTCTGAATTTCTGTTATGTGTAGACAGATTATAGAAATAAACTCCAGTATTTATAATAACATAAGCTAATAATTTACGTTAACCCGAGAAGTGTGATAAGCCTCACAGAAGTATCTGTATAGCATAGGCGTTAGGCCTCACAAAAGCAAGACCATGAAAAAACCCTTTCATAACACCCCAGGGGCTCTCAAAACAAAGGAATATGTGATTAGGTGAGATAATTCCCCTCTAGTAATTCCTACCACTCATCAACATGTCTCCCCCCCCCCCCTCCTCCTCAATTATTGGCTATTTTCCTCTTATTTCCCCTATCTATCGGTTATTTTCCACGCCAATTATCGTCAGGCAGGGTCGAGTCATCTAGAGACCCTCTAGCAGTGCGAGATCTCTCCGCTCAGTACCTTGCAAGACGTTGCAGAGGGAAGATGTACGTCTCTTGGCCGGCCGACCCAGAATAAAACCGGGCGGCGAAAATATGTGTTCCACCACCCAATTGCTGTTCCTTCTTCTATCACTCTTCAATGTTCATATGTTCACCATATAAGTAAAATATATGCATATGGAGAATAAATAATGCTTTATATGGTAAATATAACAAATTCTGTCAGAATCAAAGGGTTTAATTGCACATACACAGACATTTTTAAACACCCTATTCTCACGCTCCTTGGGTTAAGCCATGCTCCACAGTGACTTGTCCGACTGTCTGGCCCAGTAACCAGTAGGGAGAGCGGTAATGGTTCTGCAACTTTTTACAAAAATAATCTTATAAAAATAAGTATTGGAAGCAATATATATTTATTGGTGCCATAGTAAAGACCCCAATCTTGGCTCTTTTGTCTCTTACGTTTGAAGCTTAATCTATTATGTAATTATTCACTATTTCAAGTATATTTTATTGCTGCATAATATATTTTTGATCTTCCACACAAAAAATTAAATTTATAGAGGGATGGTTTTATCAGTGAACGAACCATCCCCCCCCCCCCCCCCTGCATTATTAGCTGTCCGAACCATCCCATCCTATATATTATTTTGAGTGATATATAAAATATATAAACATGTTAAATTCATACAAGCTATTCACTGCTAAACATCTTTAAAATGTTGGCGTCACTTCTTATGGAAGCCATATGAGCTTCGGTAACAAATTAATATATGTTCTCACAAAATCTTGCATTCACAGGATTCATAGTTTGAATAGGAAATGAATACCCGAAAAATCCCAGACCCACTGACCGAACCATCACCGCTCTCCCACTACCGGTACATACAAGTATTGCAAAGTGAAGGTGCCAGAACACCAGGTTCTGTTTTACTTCTGAATTTACTGAGAAGAAGAAAGATGTCAGCCCACCACACTTGACAACACTCTAGTTTTCTGAATAACATAAGAGCATATGAACGGGAGTCTGAAGAAAGCCAATTGGCCCATACAAGGCAGATCCCTTTTACACTCATCTCGTCCAAACACAAGATTAATCATCACCTTGGGTATCCCATAGAGACTCAAAAGTTCCCATATAGTGTCTCACGATGCACCAAATCAAAGGCCTTCTGGAGATCAATACTGACAGCAAACAGTCCTACCTGAAACTCAAACTGATATTTAACAAGGACTCTGGGGTGCTAGAATCTGGTCTATACTCTTACCTGTTTGGGCATAAAAACAGATTGTTCAGGCCTATGACCATTCAGCAAATGATCTTGAATACATATGAGCAAGAACCCTGTCTGACACGCTGAGCAGTGTAACATTACGCTAGAAATGCGGTAACCCCCCCACCCCCCCCCAAGCATCTAATAATAACCAGAATTCAGGCAAACAAGTTGGCTATCGATATCAGTGTAGCCTATCTAAGAAGTTACAAGTGGCAATTTTAACCCCTTATTGGCGGCGCTCGACTTAAGTCGTGCACCAATTTGCAGCAAGTTAGGAGCATTATTAAGGCTTTTAAAGGGTTAAAATCGAGTGCAAATGGCCTGTAGCGCAGCGGGCCAGACAGCCGACTCCCAGGGCTTACCGCCGCCCATTAACTCATGTTCCCTGTGTTCTCGAGAGGCCGGCAGTGTAGCCAGTAGTGAGCATAGCTGGGAAAAATATACCGCTATACGCTAAACTCCCATGTTCGTGGCACCACTGCAAGAGAACCACGAGTGCTACGTAGCTCGTTCTGGTCTCATTTTGAAGCTTTTAGCGCCTAGTTTTTGCTGAATAAATTTCTTTTCATGCAGATACTTGATTGATCATTCAGGAGGGCCTGAATATGCCCAAATGAGCCCAAAACACCCCGCTAGACAAGGGTTAAAGGTCCCATGGCGGTTGGGCCTCCGCACATGTAGTATTCGGGGGTATAGCCCGCTTTTTTACATTACTGTATGCCGTGGGATACAACAATGGGTTGATCATACCGCGGCCCAACCGACTGTACACCGTTTTAACCCATTGGCTGCGGGTGACGTTCCGGAATGTCCTGGCAATTTACAGCAATTTCCAGGCTTTAACACCTTATTAGCGGGCTAGCGGTTTATTTATATGTACCGCCCAGCGGGGTGTTTTTAGCCAAAATAGGGCTGTTTACGTGATAATTTTCATGCCTAAATAAGACCCAGAGCGTAAAACAAGTATCTATCCCTGAAAGGGCATAAACAGAGCTTTCCAATGACACCATAACGATCCTTTTATGACGGCTAGTTTTCTTGCAACAACCGCGCAACACGAGTGCAAAAAGCATGTAATTTGGTACTTTCCCCATACAATTCAGTATGTAGCGAGTGAGAGAGGGAGGGAGGAGGTGGGATTCGTGTCAGTAGGTTCGCCGCGGTGGTCTGGAGCAGTCATACGCTCGCTACTCTCCTGCCACCACTTGTCTCTCTCTCTCTCTCAGCAACATTACGTGCTGAAATTGCCACACGACCTATGTCGCGCGCCGCCAGATAGTCCAGATTTATTTAACTCAACTTATGTTGCGCACCGATAGTTAGGGGTTAAAAGCCTGTAAAAGCCGTAGAAATCGAGTGTCAGTGGGCGGGAGCGTGAGGGTCCCACCTCCGACCCTCAGAGCAGTGAGCCGCTCACTGAGGGAGACTGTGGTCTCGCGCGGGTGTCTCACAACCGTGTTGCCGAGCGGTTTTCCCGCATGTCTATGGCAACACTGCGGGTGAACCGCGCCACCTACGAAGATCGTTCTGGTCTCATTTTGAAGCTATTTTCGTCTAGTTTTCGGCAGAATACAGTTAATTTAATGCAGATGCTTGATTAATCATTCAGGAGTGCCTGAATATGCCCTAACTAGCCCAAATATGCCTGCAGCGTAAGTGTTAAACCCCTCGACTGTTATTTTTCTAAGCACAAGAAACTCATCTATTATGATATTATTAAACCCAATATCATACTGGAGAGGTTAATTTTGTGATGATTACCTGAAACTCTGCTCAGTTGGTGTGCTCACAAATAAAAATACCGGTACCTCGCTTATCCAAATGTGTCAAATTAAAATACCCATTATTTTTTACTTGTTTATCACCCCCCTCCTCTCTCTTTCTCTGCCTATGATAAATTAACCCTTTCAGTATACTATGACACATTATTTATTTTTATTCTGGCTACTATTGGCAATTATATTCAAATTTAAATTGACTTGTGGGAGCTAGAAGGCTAAGTTAGAAAAAATAAACCCAAAGTTTTGATTCCGAAGCTGAAAAATATTGTTTAATAAGAGCCCAAACAAAATTAAAAGATGTGCCATAGTACACTGAAAGGGTTAAAATAACTATCACACTATCTTGCACCCCACCACCTTCCCTTTTTGTTTATCTGGTCCCGACCTTGGTTATCACTAGCGTGTCATAATCGTTATCAGCTGATGTAGAGTGGAGTTAGTGATAAAGGAAAGAATGGCACTACCGTACTACCAGACGCGTAATGACCAAACAACTTTCTCTCTCTAACATCCACTTTCTTAAATCTTACCAAAGTGAATACCGACGAAAACAAAGTATAAATACGGTAGGCCTAACCTTCAAGCATTAGGAAACTTATTTTTGCCTCCCGTTTCATAAACAAGAGGAAGGTATGTGAAATCTTGGCTCACTTGTTTTGTTGGATCAAATAGTTCTCATCGTGCAGGATTCGATAAATATCTCTGAGTGAGGAGAGAGATGGTCGATGATAAATCAGACTCGGCCAATATTGGCCGAGGACCTAAAAGGCCACACAGCAAATATCGGCCATGGACCGGACACTCGGCTCAAATCGGCTGCGAACCAAAATGGCCATTCAGCCCAAATTGGCCGCTGACCGAAATGCCCCAAGCAACTCAAAATCGGCCATGAAACAAAATAGCCAACCAACTCAAATCGACCATTATCGGCCAAAATCAGTCAAGGGCCAAATTGGTTCGTCAAATCGGCAACGAACCAAACATCCACCCGAATCTAATTGGCCAATATTGGCAACATAAAATAATCCCCATTCGGCTCAAGATGGTTGTGGACCAAAACAGCCACTAAACCCAGATAGACCACAAACATCCTGTGATAACATATATTTCACTACATTCACAGTCTATATAAAAAATAAATAGATAGAAAATAAATAAAAAATAAAAAAAGGCACAAAAAATGTCATAAAGATTCAAAACTAATTCTACTTTGCTCGAATTCCACCCTAAGAAATCGATCAAGAGGCAACCGAAGCTAAATTCTATCTCAAGAATTCCAACCTTATTAGTAAACCAGGAAGGATGAACGAGGTTTTGGAGTGGCAAGGGTGGGCAACGGAGGTATTTGTTGCTTTGCAACACTTTTTTGTAAGTCCTTATTCAAAATGTATGCGCCCTTCAATCTTATTCATGAAAACGGCCGAGTAACAAGGGCACAGCCCCATTAATCGTATTTAATGTATTGGAGTCACAGTATCAGAGTAAATTATATAGCCAAGTCTAATATTAAATTATTTCCACCTCCATTATGACGGAATGTTGTATAGCCTACACTGCCTACAGTAACTGAAGAATCAGATTAAAACAAGAACAAATAACACAAATCTCTCAAACTAATACTGTATTATAATTTGTAGTGGACATCAGACTCTGATACAAAGTCACCGCTATCATTAGTCATGTGACAATCAGATGACTAGCTACCTCCAGGCGATTTCAGGAATGAAACATTAGAGCAAATTGCTTTAGGCTTTACTTTTTAGTCCTTTGACTCCTATTCTACGTTATCTCTAAGCTTAGTCAAATAATGTGGTGTAGTATTAGTTATACACCAAGCTCGCTGTCTATTTGAAGCGGTTAAACTCATGATTAGCATTTCCTGCCAGCTACCACTACAGCTATACAAAGCAGCTTGCCTCCACACCTTCACAATGGATTCATCGTGTATCGTATAAATATTAGTAGGATATTGCCGAAGGATACAGTCAAATTTAAGCCAATTAAGTATCCCAAATTCATCATAAATGGAGTATGCCGATGCCATTAGGAGCATGGTAGAGATCATAATTATAGGCTCTCTAGGGCATGGAATTAACTTTCGTTGAATTGTTTTTTACTCCATTCAAGTTTTATGAAAAACAAAAATAAATCATAAATCCTATCATATTCATATTCTGGCTAACTCGATTACCGCATCTTAAGTACCGGTAAGTTGTTGTTGTTGTTGCTGTTCCCCAGGCTGCCTGGCCGAACAGCCCCAAGGCCCCGAGCAAGGGCAAAGCCAAGGCCATAACCGAGCGCCCCCACAGAACCCTCCCTGCCTACCACAATAAAGCCTGGGTGACCGAAGCCACTCCATGGCGGGAAGCTGAGTAGGGTGCGGAAACGCCCGGGAAATCAAACCCCACCCAGGGCCCGGTGCCCCCAAGCAATTATGAAGAGAAAGTTGAGGGGCAAAGGAAAAATGTGACGCTTTGGCTTCCAATCTGCCAACCTATAGGTTGGCAGATTGGGAGGTCAATCCATGGAAGAGACGCCGTCACTTGAGATCTAGAAAATATAATTATAAGTAAAAGGAACAGTCAGAGTAAGCTATGGGTATGGCAGAGATCGCTCAGTTCTCACTCTGATAGACCAGCCCATCACCAAGTACCGGTAAGTTATTTTTGTTTGCTTCGGTAGTGTAGTGGAGAACATCTCGGTCTCCCACCACGGGTGACCCGAGTTCAATCCCAAGCTCAGGCATGAAGGTTTTTCACATACACTGGTAGCCGGTACCATTTCCCTTGAGCAAGAAAATGGGTAATAGTGTCTGGTAATAAACTTTGGTCGAGCGCTATTGAATCTCGGAGCGAGGGCTAGAGAGAAATGACGTTATATAAGTAACCTGAACATTATTATTATTATTATTATTAATATTAATTATTATTAACACATTACTCAGGAATATATGTACCGTACTAATGCATAACATATGTAAGCAACTTTTAAAATAGACATGATCAAAATTAAATTAAAACATATTCCATGCATTCCTAAATGCAGGATTAAATGGTTTTCAACTACGTGTGATTCTGCTTGACCTGGGTTCGATCCCAGCCAAGGCGGACATTTAGTGAGTGTGGTAGTCCGTTCTAGCGTGTTTCACATATTCGCACCCAGTCGGGGGACACCTTGACAACGTATACAGACTAATAAAACATAACAAAGCCACTCCAATAGATTCCTCTCTCGCCAACACCCCTTCTCCCCTCTCTACACTCTTCAGAAAAATAGGAAAAGTAGAAAGTAGCTACGAGGTGCCGTTGTAAAGGCTTATCCCTCAATACCTTCACCTGACCTGACCTAGAGGAACTTACTATGAAGTACTAAGTCTGTACTAAGGCAGGGCAGGGCAGCCAAGGGTAAACAAGCTGAAAATTTCAGCTATGCGAAAAAAGTAATAATGCAACCCACAATAAATCATTGTCAGATAATCACTAGTATATCTTACTTCGACAGTCAAGGCACAGTTTTACACTCAATGTATAATATGTATGATTATTCTTAATATTTGTATTTAATTTTATTTATATATTTTATTATAATTTATTTATTTATTTTTTGGGGGAGGAACTTATATCGATAATGTATCACGCATTAACCCCTTGAGGATTGTGACGCATTTTGTACAGTATAGTTTGACTATCATTAGACGATTTTATGCAGTTTAGGAAGGACCTTTAGGACTCTAAGGGATCAAAACCAACACAAGTAAGCCTTCGACTTCCACAGATCCTTCCTAAGCTGAATAAAATCATCTAATGATAACCAAAATGAATTGCTAAAGCGGGTCATAATCCTCAGGGGGCTAATTAGACCATCACGTACAAATTGGTTAGTCTACCGGTCTACCCTAAACTCAGAAACAATTAAAGAGGTGGCGTGTATAGCCTACCGTATAAGCGGGTACAAGTTACAGTATCAGAGTAAAGGCCGCGTCCCATACAGTACGTCAAGACACGACAACGGCCGATGTTAGCCGATTTAACAACTTTTTGCCGAATCGACACGTTTGACACGAGGCTCGCCAGACAAGGACAGCCGCACGTCACTCACATGTCAGTCACACGTCACTCACACGTCACTCACGACACATTTACGTCTGCCACACGTTAACTCGTGACCCTATTACGATGTCAGTACGACACACACGTCCGCGCAACACGTTCACAGTACGCTAAGTTGGATGTTGTTAGGATGTTAGCCGTCTGCCAGACGAGCAGCATATGTGCTGCGCAAGTGTGTCGCACGATACATACGTGTGTCACCCGACAGGGTCGACTCCTACGACAGAAGCACGACCAAGTACCCAACCCTATATAAAGGTCGGGGGCCGTAGACCCCCACACAGTCTACCCATAGGTGGGCACTAACGCGATAATGTAACGCGTTAACGATTTCGGTTAACGTTTATCGTTTATCGGATACATTTTTTTCCAGCTTTAACGAAATTAACGATACTTTTTGTTCCAAAATAGCGATAATCGATAATCTTTAATTAACCCGCTGAGTGCCAGGGACGCATATATACGTCCTCGCCGAAAATAAATCGTAGCAGCGAAACGACTGCACCTATGGCTTTCATATTTTTACCACATGTACCTTACCCTTTAGGCTACCCACCACAAAAATCCCAAATCCCTCCTCCCACCCACTCGCTGACTGTCGGTCCCGTCAGAAGGAAAAAAAAGGAAAATCTGTGGCGGCGAAACGACTGCACCAATCGGTTCCATATTTGTGTGACAAGTCCCTTACCCTTCTGCCTTCCCCCCACCACACCCCCAACCGCCTCCCACCACCCACTTCTAGCGTATCCGTACGAAGAAAAGGAAAAAAAGGAAAATCCGTGGTGGCGAAACTACCTCACCAATCTCTCCCAACTTGATAGATTTAGCAAAAAAAAAAAAAAAAAAAAAAATCTGGCACTGGCAGAAGTACACCGTCAAAATAGGCTGGCACTCAGCGGGTTAATTGCCAAACAGGCAGAAATCCGCAGAATAGTCAATAAATAGGTAAACTAAAAGCAGAACCGAACCCTCGTAATGTCAGTTTTTTTTTTGTTTCTAATAAAATAATGATAGCATTGCTGCATTTAAGATTTTGTATTTAAAATATGATAAATATCCATATCTTCGATAAATAACGATACTAACGAAGTAACGATATCGTTATCGAAAGGATCGGATTTAGCTATTTAACGATTTTACGATTTAACGGTAACGAGCGATAAATGTATCGCTCGTTAACGGTTACCGGTTAACGAAGTTAAGGTTTTCGTTAACGAAATAACGGTTAACGAAATTAAGGTTTTTGGTTATCGTGCCCACCTATGAGTCTACCACATCAAAGGTGCCGCCTAGACACCTGACACCTGGCCACGGAGTTCACTCAGTACAGTCACTATTCATAGAACTGTTTATATCACACTATATAATATATATATATATATATATATATATACAGTCTATAATATAATATATATTATATACCGGTAATATATAATACAAATAAAATGAAATATAGAATTAATATAAAATTATAATAATAATAATAAATATAAAAATAATTAATAAAACACTACTATATATATATATATATATATATATATATATATATATACAATATATAATATAGTATATAATTTAAATATAATAATAATATTCAACTAAATGAATAATCAAAGACCAATATATACGGTATATATACTGTATATATATATATATGTATATATATATTATACTATATATATTAATATATATATATATATATATATATATATATATATATATATATATATATATATATATAATATATATATATTATATATATATACCGGTATATATATATATACAGTAAACCCTCGCTATCTCGGACCTCTACAAGTCGGAAACCCGCACTACTCGGACTGGTATCGGCCTCTCGGACATTCACTTCCGTATTTCGGACATTTCCGGCATCGTTCCGACCGTCTCTGACGTTGTCGGACATTATATAAGTATTCGGAATATGTCCGTCATAACCGTCCTCTGATATCTCGAATATTTCCGAAATGTGTCGTAGCGGTGTCCGACAAAGGATGACGTGTCGGACGACCCCTCACGTAACCGGATAATAAGGGTGAATATCCGAGAAACAGAAGGGAGGTCCGACGCCATCTTACATCCGGGGCCCAAGCGCCCGGCTCGGATGCTGGGAGCGTCAGTCCGCACCAAGCTCTGTTGTGTTACACATCGACGCGTGCCATTATTTAGTTTACCATGCCTCCCAAGGATAAGCCTAAGCGTAAGGTGACTTCTGTATCACTTGAAACAAAGCTACAGATGCTAAAGGATCTGGACAGTGGGATGAAAGCCAAGCAGCTTCAGGAGAAGTATAGCTTAGGCAGATCAACAATCTACGACTTCATCCGAGACAAGGAGAAAGTCCGACATCATGGCGTAGCTGTGCTTCATGGTCCTTCCACCGCCAAGATCTTTCGCAAGGCTAAGCTAGCCTATCAAGACATCGACGACGCAGTGCTGAAGTGGTACCAACAACTTCGTGCTGAGGGCGTACCAGTGAGAGGCATAGAGATCCAGCATGCAGCAGAATGTTTCGGCCAGCATCTTCATCACCAAGACTTCAAGGCTAGCGAGGGGTGGTTGTGGAGGTTCCGAAACCGCCATGGCCTCTCAAACAGGAGTATTTGTGGTGAAATCTTAAGCGCCGATACTTCGGCCATAGAACCCTTCACTGATCGCTTCCACGCCCTTATAACCGAGGAACACCTTCAACATTGGCAGCTCTATAACGGTGACGAGACTGGCTTATATTGGCGTTCTCTACCCTCCAACACACAGGCCCACCGAGAAATCACGTCCACACCTGGCCACAAAACTGTGAAGGAGCGCATTTCAGTGCTTTGCTGCGCTAATGCCGACGCAAGCCACCGTGTGACCCCTACAATCGTCGGCAAATCTCAGAAGCCGAGAGTAATTAAGGACCTCATCATTACCAAGCAACTCCCAGTCGACTATTATGGATCAAAGAAAGCTTGGTTTAACCAGGTCATCACCGAGGATTTCTTTCACAAGAGATTTGTACCCGACGTTCGCTCGTTCCAGAATAGAGTGTATGGTGTACCCTACGACGAAGCTGTTGCCATTTTGTTGCTCGACAACGCACCTGCCCACCCTTGTACCACGAAACTGGAGAGTGCAAACGGCAAAATTAAGACAATGTTCCTGCCTCCTAATACCACAAGTGTTATTCAGCCTATGGACCAAGGAATAATTGAAGCTTGCAAAAGGCGATACAAGAGGAAGTTCCTGGAACAATGCCTTGTCATCATAGAAGAGGGGATGGACGAAGAAGGTTATGTGGATACACGCGGAAAGAAATCTCTACAAAAACTGAAGCAGTATACCCTGAAAGACTGCATCTACAATTGGGCAGAGGCGTGGCGCGAAGTGTCTTTCAACACACTGAGGAATGGTTGGACCAAGGTCTTAAATATCCCGAATGTGCAAGATCCGGGTTTTGAAGGGTTTGGGGCAGCTGACTTCAGGAACCTCTTGAACCAGGGTAACCAGGGTGACCTCCCCGAAGAAGAAGTTGACGACTGGCTGCAAGAGGACAGAGACCTACCTGGACACGAGCATAAGACTGACGAACAAATTGCAGCCGAGGTGTTGGGGGTAGCCCAGGAAGAGACTCAGGATGAGTCGGACGAAGAGACAGAGGGGGGGCCCAAGATATCAGTCTCGCATGCCCTGGACTCCTTTGACACCATTCTTCAGTATCTAACTCAAGTAAATGACTCAAAGTTGCAGTCCCTATACGAACCACTCCGTAATGGTCGATTCCATATTCAGAGGGCACACCTTGATCGGAAAAAACAACAGAAAATCAGCTCCTTTTTTGTACCCTCTGCTCCTCCCAGACCTCGTACTTCGTCTGCTACCAGTGGTGTGTCGCTTGCTAGCACCACCTCCCTCCCAAGTGTTTCCTCAGTTGCTAGCACCTCGTGGAGCACTGTAGACACTGTGCCACTCTCAGACTTAGACATGGATTTGGATGAATTAATGAGTAGCATGCCTGTGCCCATGGATATACCTGAACCTGACATTGTTTGTGAGGTGGAGAAGGACAGTGTGGGTAAGGGTAAAGGTTCGGGTTCCATGACAGGCAAGGGATATGGTCCTAAGAGTGGGGGTGTGAAGAACAGGGAGGTGGAGAAGAACAGTGCGATGGACATTGAGGTGGAGAAGAACAGTGAGGTGAAGAAGGACAGTGAGAAGGGGAGTGAGGTGGTCATGGACATTGAGGTGGAGAAGAACAGTGAGGTGAAGAAGGACAGTGAGAAGGGGAGTGAGGTGGTCATGGACAGTGAGGTGGAGAAGAACAGTGAGGTGGAGAAGGACAGTGAGGTGGAGAAGGACAGTGAGAAGGGGAGTGAGGTGGTCATGGACAGTGAGGTGGAGAAGGACAGTGAGGTGGAGAAGGACAGTGGGGTGAAGAAGGACAGTGAGGTGGAGAAGGACAGTGAGGTGGAGAAGGACAGTGGGGTGAAGAAGGACAGTGAGGTGGAGAAGGACAGTGAGGTGGAGAAGGACAGTGAGGTGGAGGTGGGGGGTGAAAAGGGGATGCTGCAGTAATTAATGCAGTGTTGGGGAGGGGGGAGGGGGGAGGGAGGACATCAAGACTACAGCCAAGAGCTATGAAGGGGTAAGTGTAATATAGCCTACTGTACAATACATATTGTAAAACTAAAATACATGTACTGTGTTTTCTATTACAGATTATAGGGTTCGAATAGGGTTGTCTTCGTTTTCTAGGTTGATGCGGACGTCTCTCTTGAGGTCGGATTTTTTCCGTAGTCTCCGATTTCATTGTTGTCTCGGACGGACATTGGTTAGGTCGGATTTTATCCTCTCTTAAGTCGGACATAAGTCGGACCCCGGACATCTCGGATTTTCGGTCATCTCGGACTGGGTCTCCCCCCAATTAGTCCGAGATAGCGAGGGTTTACTGTATATATATATATATATATATATATATATATATATATATATATATAATATAATATAATATAATATAATATAATATATAATTAATATATAATCATAAGAA
Source organism: Paralithodes platypus (assembly GCA_032716605.1). Classification (NCBI taxonomy): domain Eukaryota; kingdom Metazoa; phylum Arthropoda; class Malacostraca; order Decapoda; family Lithodidae; genus Paralithodes; species Paralithodes platypus. The sequence goes on along the minus strand of CM064509.1, from coordinate 31,287,115 downwards.
TAGTTAAAACCAATAATAATAAAACACTTTAACTCACCTGTTATGCCCAGGTCAAAAACGATTGCTGCATGTCCGAAAACCGATCGACATACGTCAGCAGCACGTCCAAAATTTAACGTTTTTTTTCCCCGATCATCAAAAACAGTCGGCTGAAAAATAGTGCATACACTAATTATTGGCCGACTTCACGGACCTGTCGGCGGGCACCCCGTCCAGTTCCAGATCAACTCGAGTAGAGCCGATTGATTTACACGATGTTACTCGATCATGGACGATTTATCAAAAATTCAAATATTTTGAAAAGATCGGCTCTTGTCGGGTCTTTACGTACTGTATGGGACGCCCGCTTAAAGAAAATCAACCGATCTTCCACCTATCCCTTTAGCTAAGCCCGGTTCACACTAGCGTTTTTCTGGCCATCTTTCTCGGCAACTTAGGTCTGGGAGTGTATACATTTCAGTGTTATCAGAAAATTTGAGCCAAACTATAATCTTCAAGATTTTTTCTGGTTATCGAAACTACCGGGTAACGCAAATAATCACCTGAAATTTTGCCAGGATAAAGTTGCTGACTGAAATACCCCGGAAACGCGCTCCTGTGAGCCTACCTTAACCCTGTCCGACATAAGTTGCTAACTTACTGATGGGGTGACGGAGCGCCCGGTATTTCACTCACAACACTTTCTCTGACACTGAGGTACGGTAGAAGTCCGAGGTATTTGGGGTTGTCACCAACCGACAGATTCTGTTCTAACTTACTGAGCTCAATGACGCAAATGCGTCATATAACTTACTTATTGAGCTACTTCACTAGGTTCATATGCCGCGATCGCGTCATATGATACTCTTGGGCATACCGCCATACGACGCAATCGCGTCATAATATTACGGAGAGGGTTAAGTTAAGCCGGTGTCATAAGAATTTTTGTTCTGGCAATAGTATTAGGCCATTCTTGACTGACAGCTTGCGAATTAAACTTTTATGAGTTTTTGTTATCTATAATATATTATAGGCCTACCTCCATATTAGTTTCCGATGCCAATGTATAATACCCCCGAAATTGTACTAGAAAATTTGTTACCAAGCTAAACTTGTCAGAAAAGGCGCTCTTGTGTCTGCACCTTCAGTGTCCCACTAGCGCATTTGGTGGCAATTTTTTCCGGCAATTCAGGTCTGATAACTTCAAATATTTCGGGTCATAATACAGCTTCTAATAATATATAACCAATCTTTAAGGCACCATACCGATAACAATGCCAAAAATCTCCAAAACGTTAGAAAACAAATCTTGCCCAGCAAAAATTGCTGGACAAAATTACTCGAGTGACTTCACCTTGAGGGCTAGGTTGGTTCCTCAAGGATTGTTGTTATTTCTGGTATTGGTAATCATAATTGTCTTGCAACAATTAAGCTCTATTTACAATGGTGGCTGGGATGTTATTGTAACAAAAAAAAATTGATGAAATAAAAACACTTGTGTAACTTGACCCTTAGCCTACCCTACTATACAAAACCAGTTCCACCCTTATTTAAGTTCAACTTTTTATGCAAACTCTGTCAGGGTCTAAGCAAGGCAACCTCACCATACCTTCACAGAATATCATTACCCAATTCTACACGTTAACGTATAATGCACTTAATTTTGCTGACTCAGTATATTATTGCAATACGTCATCGCATAGCTCGATTTTGCTAATATTTTAACTATACCATATTGCTTCGTAAGATTCCGTGTTTTTTTTTTCTTCGGTAGGCTACCTTGCGTGTTTTTTAATCAGTAAAATGTTAGTGAATAAACAAATATGATAGATTACTATAAGTTTCTACATTCTGTAATATAATTATGATATCTAAATAATAGACTATTGTAGCTTTTGCTGATATGTGATTGTTCTTTTTCTTAGCACTGTTAACCCGGGAACTGCGGGAAGACTCTTAAGAGTTCCCCCGGCGGACTGTGCGGGAAGACTCTTAACCCGGGAACTGCGGGGAGACTCTTAAGAGTTCCCCCGGCGGACTGCGGGGAGACTCTTAAGAGTGAGTGAAAAAAAAATCAACTTTTGACATCGAAAAAAAAAAAAAAAAAAAATTTTGGCCCCTAGGCCATGCAAAATCTCAGTCCTCTACCTCCCCTCCTTCCCCACTTTCCTCCTCTCCTTCAGTTATCACCTATTTTCCCTGTTATTCCCTTATTCTGAGGTATATTTTCGTGCTAACATTAGCGAGTTGCAAGCAGGGTGTTGTCATCACTGATGGCAAGCGAGTGCAAGAGAGAGAGAGAGTATCGATCGACTGTGTCTCAGTGGCCTTGGGGGAAATTGGCGGGAAAGCAGCTTGCCTCACCCATACATTATACAACTCGCGGGCTATATCTCCGATTTTGACCATCCAAACGCTGTTTTCACTCATTTTAATTGTTGTTTCAGGTTAATACCTTTATAATCAACCCATAATAGGCGCATATGGATAAGTATTAATGCTATTAATGGCACAATGAATATTTTAGTGACGGAAACACCTCAAATACGTCAGCACAGGGGGACGTTTCCAATTACCCCATGCGCACTTCAGAGGTTAAGAGTCAGGGAAAAAAAAAATCCATTTAAAACACCCAATTGCCCCTGGGCCATGCCAAATATCACTCCTCCACCTCCCCTCCTTCCCCACTTTCCTCCCCTCCTTCAGTTATCACCTATTTTCCCTGTTATTCCCTTATTCTGTGGTATATTTTTGTGCTAACATTAGCGAGTTGCAAGCAGGGCATTGTCATCACTGTTAGCAAGCGAGTGCAAGAGAGAGAGAGAGAGTATCGATCGACAGTCTCTCTCCAGAGGTGGAGAAAAGTGGTGGGAAGTGAGGTTGCCTCAGCCATACATTATGTAACTCCCGGCCTGTATCGCCGATTTTGACCATCCAAACGCTGTTTCCACTTGTTTTATTGTTGTAACAGGTTAATACCTTTATAATCAACCTATAATAGGCGCATATGGATAAGTATTAATGCTATTTATGGTAAAATAACGATGTTAGTGATGGGAACAGCTCAAATACGTCAGCAGAGGAGTGTGGTGTCTCATACCCCCATGCGCACTTCAGAGGTTAATGGAGACCTGAATCCTGATGTTCCGAAACATTTGGAACACAAAAAATATGTTCACAGCTGCACTGGTGTTCTTGGTAAAGTTACGCTCCCCTGCTGGGAAACCTCTATCCGAGATCATAATATACATACCTAATATGATAAAGTCGAGATAATGACTCATCCACAGCGTACTAAAGCAATGCAAAATATAAATAATAATAATACGGTAATAATAAAATATAATAAGAATACTACTACTACTACTACTACTACTACTACTAATAATAATAATACGGCAATGAGATATAACTTATTTTAGTGCGTCCCTATACATACATATTTATGAACATACAGATACTGGTAAATTATATAATTACCCAGTACTGTACCATTATTTGTGAGGGAGTGTATACGTAGAAGATATTTCTCAGAAAGTCTAGTGATAACATGATATATAAATAAGCTGAAGACTGACAGGAGCTTCACTGTATACATAAATAATAAAGAGAGAGAGAGAGAGAGAGAGAGAAAGAGAGAGAAATAATTAAAAGGAGTTACAAGGAATAGTTAGTATCTCAGAGACCTTGCGGTCCATTCCGAAGAGATACTCGAAGTGGAAGGAGAGAGACTGTTTAGTGCACTACACTCATTACAGTGTGCAAAATACTATTTACTCTCTTCTTGAACTGCTCTACTAAAGAACTGTTTACAACTTCGGAGGGAAGTTTGTTCCAGGTAGAACAGATCTTATATGTGAAAAAGTTTCCACAAATACTAGTGCTGAACCTTTTCAATTTTAATTTCCAGCCATGGTTGCGTGTTGTATTCATATTAAGGCTAAACATTTTGCTATAATCCACATTGTCAAACCCATTAAGTATTTTAAATACCGGTACTTCAATGAGCTGACCTCGTAGTCTGCGTGTCTCCGGAAAGAGATCAAGAGCTCTCAACCGGTCCTCATAGCTCATTCTTCTAAGCGATGGAATAAGCTTTGTAGCTCTAGCTTGTATTCTTTTTAGCCACTCTATATCTTTCCTGAGTGCTGGAGACCAGAATAGAACAGCATACTCCAGGAGAGGCCGTATCAGAGTGTTGTAAAGTGTGAGGACTATTTCCTTATTTTTATACTTAAATTGCCTCTTAACCCCTTATTGGCGGCGCTTGACTTAAGTCGTGCACTAATTTGCAGCAAGTTAGGAGCATTATTAAGGCTTTTAAAGGGTTAAAATAGAGTGCAAATGGTCGGGAGCGCAGCGGGCCAGACAGCCGACTCCCAGGGCTTACCGCCGCCCATTAACTCATGTTCCCTGTGTTCTCGAGAGGCCGGCAGTGTAGCCAGTAGTGAGCATAGCTGGGAAAAATATACCGCTATACGCTAAACTCCCATGTTCGTGGCACCACTGCAAGAGAACCATGAGTGCTACATAGCTCGTTCTGGTCTCATTTTGAAGCTTTTAGTGCCTAGTTTTTTCCTGAATACATTTCTTTTCATGCAGATACTTGATTGATCATTCAGGAGGGCCTGAATATGCCCAAATGAGCCCAAAACACCCCGCTAGACAAGGGTTAATATAGCCCAATAATTTCTGAGCTTTCTTCTCTACTTCAATGCACTGCTTGGAAAACTTTAGGTCACTGCTAATCAGAACACCCAAATCCTTTTCCAAGTCAGTCACTTCCAGAGGCATTCCCAATAGTGAATAGCCTGACTTGGGGTTTGCTTGGCCGATATGCATCACCTTGCATTTTTCCAAGTTTAGAGGCATCTGCCATGTCTCCAACCATTCACCCAGTCTGTTGAGGTCCATCCTGAGCTGTTCAACCCCTTTGGGGTCTTTCACGTTCATTCCAAGTTTTATGTCATCTTCAAACTTAGAGATCACACTCAAAAGACCAATATCTATGTCATTGACATATATGATAAACAAAAGTGGGCCAAGGACAGATCCCTGTGGAACTCCAGAAGTGACTGCAGTCCACTCAGAAGAAACACCATTGATTACCACTCGTTGTTGTCTACCTGTTAGCTAACTTTCTATCCAATTTGTGACCTCTGTATTGATACCTAGCACACTCACTTTTGAAAATAGCCTGCAATGAGGCACTTTGTCAAACACTTTTTGAAAATCTAAGTAAAGGATGTCTATGGCTCTACTTTCGTCATACTCACTCAGCAATTTATGGAAAAATTCCAGCAAATTGGTAAGACATGATCGGTGTTGCCTGAATCCATGTTGGGAATCTGTAATTAAATTGTGGATTTCTAAGTAGTCAAGTTTCTTGTCTACTACTATCCCTTCTAAGAGTTTTACTATGATAGAAGTCAAGCTAATTGGCCGATAATATTTGGGACACTCGTGATCCCCTTTCTTAAAGATTGGGGTCACGTTGGCCAGTTTCCAGTCTTCAGGGACCTCTCCATTTTCTAGTGATTTATTGAAGGTGTCTGCCAAGAAAGGTGCGATTTCATCTCGCACTTCTCGTACAACTCGGGGAAGAAAAGCTATCTGGGCCGGATGACTTGAACCTATTTAACTTATCTATTCGTTTTGCTACCTCCGCTGGAGTACATCTAATTCTGCTAAGAACTTCACCCTCATGCACTAGTCCTGGACTTGGCATGTCACTGGTATTTTCCCTTGTGAATATCAAGGCAAAATAGTCGTTTAGGGATTCCTGTTGGATCCTTTAGAGGTCCAATGCTACTTTTGAATGACTTCCTGCTGATCACATAGCTGAAGAACTCTTTAGGACTCTCTTTGCAGAAGGCTGCAACCCTTCGTTCTTAATTCTGCTTTGCTTCCTTTATAATGATTTCACTCTTCTACACATATTTTTTGAAGGAATCTAAATATCTTTGGTCTTGACTTCTTTTGGCCTATCTGTATGCAACCTTTCTCTTTGTTCTGTGAGGACTTAGGGAAGTCATACTGAATTGTAGCATGGTCTAGAAGATTGAATCTATTTGAGGTGTTAACCTCATATTTCTGTCTGGTCTTTTTTTTCTTTTTGTGTGTGACCTCTCTCCATGCATAGCGAGGGTCACTAGCACTAGCTGTAACAGGAATTGCAGCCTCTTCTGTAGTTTCTGTTTCAATTGTTGCCTCCTTGAATGGCACTACATTCTTATTTTGCTTATTTGCACCTGCATAACTTGCGCTGGTGCTTGAAGGAACGGCTGCCACTCTCTCAATAGCTTCAGTTCTAAGGCTATCTATTACCCTTTTTAACTTTTCTATTTCTTTTCTTCCTTCAGAAACTTTGTTCTTTAGAGCTGTATTTTCTGTGCCTCTTTGCTTTAATTGTTCCTTAATCCCAGCTACCTCCTTCATGAGTTTACCTTCTATTTCACAAAAGAGACAGAGACTATCATGGTGGATGCTGGCATGTGCACCTTCTTTGAAGTCGATACACCACTTTAGCTTCTTGCACTTAGTGCAAGTTGCTTTGAGTTTTGTAGTACTAGTAGCTGACATGGTTTTAAATTTATTCTAATAGTTCAAATACTTAGTAAAGGCTTCTAACTTCAAGGAAAACTAATGACCAATACAACGCTATAAAAAAGGGGGTTGGTGGTGAATTATTCCCGCATCATCCGCACCGCCTATTCGTCAATGGTGTTCGTTCTGTTCTAGATTGTGACTTCGTTATGTCTGCCACACTAAACCAAAGGTCTCCCCGAGGTCAGACAGTCCCAACGTGCTGCAGCTCCCAACTGAGCAGCACTCCTGTCCTAAAAGACACCGATTTTCCGAAAAGAGTGACAGAGATAACCTGAATCCTTACTAAGTACTACTAAGCACCTTCAAATGGCCAGACTCTAGAATCAAGTGATCAAGGGATATTACACTTATTCCAGTAGACAAACCCGGGTATTTTAGTTGGCCTGGCAACCAACATGGCAGTAAAGCTCTCTCACCTAAGAGCAGTCCAGCCAGATGCACCATAGAACGGTTCACCTAAAGTTCTTACTAGGCAGTCTGTCTAGGCTGAGTAGTCTGGAGGTAGTTAGAATTTTTAAAATAGCGTCACCTGATTGAATAATGCAATAGGTTATTGCTACTGCTGAATATGTCAGCCTAGTCACTTAGCCTACATAAACATCCGTGCATCTCCTATGTTTTAGTGTACAAATATATTCCGGAAAATAAACGGTACCGGTAATTCACAAAAATCCACTAACTCCAGCAAATTGAGCATAGTCGTTGGCTGTTAGGAGACTTCCCAATCTGCCTAGTCTTCTAAGGATACACGGGCTCGTGCTTATCATTGTACTTAATGGTAACCGCAAAGATAAAGTAATCGTGATTACTGTTGGTTAATTTGAGCAGGCATAGTGAGTACTCACTCAGTGTGGGTGGTTTAATCGGATGGCTGGTCATAATGGGTGGAATGGGATCGATACCGGTATATGTTATATCGCACCTGAACCCACTGGATAGGGTAAGTTTGGTTAGACTGGCTTATGTTAGGCTAAGCTAAGTTACAGTAGTTAAGATAACCAAACCCGTATGTGGTTTCTTGGCTTGACATCAGAAATCATACCCTGGTCCTCCCAAGTGTGAGCTATCTAATGTCTTATTATTAAATGTATTTATATTTATAGCAAATCAGGATATATATATATATATACACCGGTATATATATATATCCCTCCCCTTTCCCACTCTGATGGCATAACCATCACTTCTTCCTCTGACAAAGCTAAACTCTTCGCTCAAACTTTTGCTAGAAACTCCACCTTGGATGATTCCGGTGCTATTCCTCCCTCTCCGCCCTCCTCTCTCTTACTTATGCCTAATATCCTAATCTCTTCTAAAGATATACTTTCTACCCTCTCTGGGCTTAACACTAATAAGGCGTACGGTCCGGACGGTGTTCCTCCTGCTGTTCTCAAAAACTGTGCTTCCGTGCTGACTCCCTGCCTAGGAAAACTCTTTCGTCTCTGTCTATCCTCTAACGTCTTCCCTTCATGCTGGAAGTTTGCTCACATTCAATCTGTCCCAAAGAAGGGTGACCGCTCTCAACCCTCCAACTATCGTCCAATTGCTCTTATCTCTTGTCTTTCTAAAGTTTTTGAAACTATTCTTGCTTCCAAATTTCTTAAGCATTTCTCTTCTCATAATCTGCTCTCAGATCGCCAGTATGGCTTCCTTAACCCGGCAAGCGCGATAGGCCTCACGGAAGGCTTCCTATAGGGAACGCGATAGGCCTCACGGAAGCAAGACCATAAAAAAAGCCTTCCAAAAAAAAAAAGGGCCTATCAAAACAAAGGATTTTGTCTCTAGGTGAGATAATTCCCCTCTAGTACTCATCCATGTGTTTCTCACCCCTCCCCCTCCCCTCCTTCCCCACCTTATTCCCCCCTCCCCCCCCTCCTCAATTATCACCTATTTATCCTCTTATTATCATCATTTATCGGTTATTTTTCTCTCCCGCGATAATGTAGCACAAGTGGGTTGCATAAAAGATCGTTATGCAACACCCAGACACCGGCACACACCGCCCCGCTCGTCTCAGTTGACTCCCAGACAGCGAGAGGGGAGGGCTGCCTGTGGCTCTCTCTCGCCTGAGATTATGACTGGGTGGCCAATATCTTCGTTTTTCACCACCCAAATGCTTTTCCCACTTATTTTAGCACTCTTGAAGGTTCATATATACATCATATATGTAAAATAAAAGCATACCGAAAACAAATAATGCTTTATATTGTAAATATAACGAATTCTGTCAGAATCCAGGGCTAGAAATGCACAAATAACTACCCTAGCACCTAGGTCTATATCGCGCTTGTCAGGTTAAGGGTCGCTCTACTGGTGATCTTCTTTCATATCTTACTAACTCTTGGTCATCCTCCTTTCGGGACTTCGGTGAGACTTTTTCTATTGCACTAGACATATCGAAAGCCTTCGATAGAGTCTGGCATAAATCTTTAATTTCTAAACTACCCTCCTTCGGTTTCTATCCCTCCATCTGTGCCTTTGTCTCTAATTTCCTTTCTGGCCGTTCCATAGCCGCGGTTGTGGACGGCCATTGTTCACTTCCTCACCCTATAAACTCTGGTGTTCCTCAGGGCTCTGTCCTATCTCCTATTCTCTTTCTAATTTTTATAAATGATCTCCTTAACTGTACCTTAATTCCCATCCATTCATACGCAGACGACTCAACCTTAAACTACTCAATTAGTTTTTCAGAACGCCCCAGCCAGCAATCCCTCAACGACAAACGTAATGAAGCCATAGAACTCTTAAATTCTGATCTAAATACTATTTCCAATTGGGGCAGAGAAAACCTTGTTAACTTTAATGCTTCCAAAACCCAATTTCTCCATCTATCTACCCGTCAGGATCTCCCAGCGGACTATCCCTTATTCTTCAGCAATACAAAAATCAACCCTTCATCTTCTCTCAATATTCTTGGTGTCTCTTTTTCTTCTGCTCTCATTTGGAAGGACCATATTACCAGTCTTGCTAAGGCAGCCTCCCAGAAGCTGGGTGTGCTCAACCGCCTTAGGAGGTTCTTTTCCCCTGCACAGCTTCTTGCTCTGTACAGGGGCATAGTGCGCCCTTGTATTGAGTATTGTTCACATGAGTGGGGAGGTTCCTCTCACACCGCTCTCCTAGACAAAGTTGAAAGGAAGGCCTTTCGTATCATTAACTCCCGTCCACTCACCAACTCTCTGCAATCTCTCTCTCTCCGCCGCAATGTTGCATCTCTCTCGCTATTCTATCGCTACTATAATAATCAGTGTTCCTCAGGGCTATCCCAGTGCATACCACCTCCTTTACGTAGGGCACGTGGTACCCGTCTTGCAACTCAATCCCACCCCTACTCTGTGCAACTCTCCAACCCAAGAGTGAAACGTTACTCTCAAACTTTCTTCTACTCAACAGCTGAGCTCTGGAACTCTCTCCCAGAATCAGTCTTTCCCTCTTCCTATGACTTAAATTGCTTCAAACTCCGTGTGTCCAGGCATTTTGGCTCGAACGTCCCTTGATTTTGGCCCTGTCACTCTTTCAACTATGGGGGAGGCACTCGCTATAGGCAGTTATGCCTTTTGCCTCCCTCAATCACATAGAATAAATAAAAAATAAAAATATACCAAATGATACAAATACTCAGTGAGAAAATAAATAGATCCCCGATAATTTGGTGTGTTACAGTACTTAACCCCTACTGTACCAGAGGGTATTACCATAAATATACCCTCCAGTACCAAGCAATTTGGCCAAAATGGATTCAGTCGAGAGAGAACATCCTTCCACCTCAAAAGATGGAGGAATACTACCTCTCCTAGCCTGTGGGAGCTTGGATATAAGCTGAGAAGTGTTGCCAAGGTCTTAGAGCAGTGCTCAAATGTCGTGGTACCAGGCACCGATCGATACGGGCTGTTAACCTGGCAACGGCGAGAAAGCTCATAAGAAGTTTTACTGGGCGAGGGCGGCAAAGCTCTTAAAAGGGAGGCCTAAAAAAAACATTTAAATGGCCCCAGTAGCACTAAAAAATAAAAATATATATTTCCCTATATATACCTCATATCACTCTTCCCCATCCCCTCCTTCCCCCTCCCCCTTCAATTATCACCTATTTTCCCTGTTATTCCCTAATTCGTTGGTATATTTTTGTGCTAACATTAGCAAAATGTGTGGAGGATGTGCTTATGTGCCTAGCGGGTGTGTTACACAACCGAGTGTGGATGAGTAGGCTCAGTGTGGCTTGAGGCCTCGTGGAGGGAGGGGTTGCCTCAATTTGCTCCATAATTCATGAATGGGCTGCTCCATGTATATTCGCGATTTTGACCAGAAAAATTATATTTTCACTTGTTTTATTGTTGTTACAGGTTACTATCTTCATAGTGAAGGTAAAATAGGCTCATATGAATAAGTAATAACGATATTTATCGTAAAATGACTATTATAGACCTGAATGGAGCCTAATTGCTCGCCCATGGGCATCGAGTTCAATACCCCCCCCTCGCCGTTTATAGGTTAAAAGGACCGCATATTATTGACGGACATCGTCCGTCGCTGGTACTGACGAGTGACTTTTTTAGTCGGCCAACGTACGTCGCTGGGAAAGTAGGTGTTAAGGACATCAACCCGAAGCAATTACGCCTACATCATGTTTTTAAAACTTGAATGAAAATGAGAAGGAACACATGACAATTAACATGAAGATGCATTTTCTTGACCATTGGGAGGTGTAGAAATAATATTTTGTCACAGAGATAGGCGAAGAAGAACTAGTGGGAAAATTACGACAATGTTTATTGAAGACAAAAATTACAGGACAGTCGTGGACATTTTGGGGGAGGCATAATAAAGGAAAACTATGGGAAGAGGATTGGGTTTAGTAGGAAAGAAATGGTAGAGATTGGGAGTTGAATCAGTTGCTGTTCGCTGATGACACAGCATTGGTGGCGGATTCTGAGGAGAAACTGCAGCGGGTAGTCAAAGAGTTTGGTGTGGTTTGTGGAAGGAGGAAATTGAAGGTGAACGTCAATAAAAGTAAAGTAATGGTGTGTAATAGGGGAGATCATAGGGTGAATCTAAATGCGAGGCTGGATGGAGGTATATTGGAACAAGTAGAGTGTTTTAAATATCTAGGAGGAACGATAAGCAGAAGTGGAGGTATGGAAATGGAGGTAAAACAGAGAGTGTGTTAAGGAAGGAAGATTTTCGGAGCAATGGGAAGTACAGTAGGCTATGTGGAAGACGAGAAATCTCGGAATGAAAGTAAAAAGTGCACTGTATTAAGAAATTGTCGTGCCAACAGTGATGTATGGGGCTGAGACATGGGCTCTGAATAAAAAGGAGAAAAGAAAGCTGGATGTGATGGAGATGAGCTGCTTGAGGAGTATGTGTGGAGTTACTCGTAGAGACGGATTGAGGAATGAAGAGATACGTAGGAGAGTGGGGCAGCAGGAACATTTGTCAGCCAGAGTGGACAGAAGGGTGCTGAGCTGATATGGTCATGTTGAACGAATGGGAGATGAAAGGCTTACAAAGAGAATATGTGAGTCAGACACAAGGGGATATAGAAGGGCAGGAAGACCCCCATTGAGATGGAGAGACTGTGTAAGAAAAGCTTTGGATGATAGAGGAATGACTATAGATCAGGCAGGGGAATTGGTGGTGGACAGGAGTGAATGGAGAATGCTTGTGAATAGTTGAGTGAACACATGGTCATTTGGGGGAAGGGGTCGGGCGCAAGTTGGACTAGATAATAGTCCATCAGGCGCCTGGCCCGTGGAGACGATTAATATGAAGGGTGCACCTGGAAGTGTGGTGGGCAGGCTTGTGGCTTCAGCTCCGTTGCATGACTGCCTGCCGAGATCGGAACCTCTCCGGGTGGTCGGGGGCCGGGGGAGTGCTGGAGCGACCTTGGTGACCCTGGTCTCGGGGTCTTCTCCTGGGTGACCTAGATGTGTGTGAATTTGTGTTTTTATCTATGTCTGTTCGTTGTTTTATGTTGTTTTTGTGCTTTCCCTGTTCTTGCTCTGTCTTGAGTCGGCCACCCCCAAGAAAAAAGGAAAACAAAATAATAAAATAGAAAATAAAAATAAAAATAGGAAAAGTGGGGATTGGGCCTGAGCATATTGATAGATAGATAGATAGATAATTCGCTGTATAATAATTATGATACACCAGTTGGCGAACTACATTGAATAACTGTTTTTATAGGCTACATTTAGTAACTCACGTGTATTTGTGTGATATACTTAATGTTAATGACTCGTGTTTGGCTCGGCGAGAATTAAATTAAATTACTTAAACCCGAGTTCCGTAGGGGTACTTGTAAAAACAATGTATGGTATCCTGGGATATGGATCATACGACTTGTGTATGAAGCGAAATATATTCTCCAAATAGGATTTCTATCTATCTATCTGTCTACTGCCAGACGCCATGATCCTCGAAGGGGTGTTCACGAATTAATTGCCCCCATGCACCTCTGTACCCCGTCAGCCGACGCCCCTCCTCCCATTCAACGCTGCTTTCACGCGTATACTTCTCAACTCTGTCCTTCCACCTCATTCTCGTACTCTCTTAGTCATTCTCTCACTTCCCACATATTCCACATGGCCGAAACATCTCAGGGTGTTCCTTTTCACACTTTCCAGCGCATCCACATTCACAGCAAACCGCTCTCGTACGTACTCATTGGTCTGTCTATCACTCCATGTAACAAAACACGCACTTCTCAAGTAACTAATTTTCACCCCTCACTCTTGATTTGTGTCTCTCCAACAGCGTCCATGCTTTACTCCAGTACATCAATGTCGGGATTACCACACTATCATGCAAGGACTTCCATGCTGATCACCCTATTCCTTGTTACTGCTTTCATGATTCCTACAACCCTCTTCCCCTGTTGTACCCTCTCTTGCACTTCTTCCTCCATACTCCCATCTTTACTCCTCACACTGCCCACATATATTAATGAGCTGACATTCTTCATACCCTGAACTTTCAACCTCACCTCACAATCTAACTGCAACCCTTCTCAAACACCATAACCTTACTTTTGTCTATATTCCAACTACTCCCTCTCGGGCATAGGCTGAGAGCCTGTACATTCAACCATTCTACACTGAAAGGTGAAGCCCGTGAGGTCTCAATCCAGTCTAGGGGGTGAGACATGTGAAGTACTTTTAGCTGCAACAAGCCCCTGCCATCTTGCCTTTGCAGGAAGCATGGGGCTTAGTTGCTCACTCACGGCTTGAAGCAGCCCCATCTCTGAAGCTGCCTCGCTCCAGTGCTTCACTGTCTCACCCCCTAGACTCGGACCCTCACTTTCAGAACGCCACCTATTGAGCAATAACTCACTAGGCATTGCCCCCCTATAGCATATTTTGAAAATGGGACTATTCATACAGTGCTATTTAATCGGGGAACAATGAGGGTATTTATTTGGCGTTTCGGTGGGCTTTGTGGTAATGCACTGATGCTAGGTAGTCTACAGCACAAATTCCATCTCAATAATATCTTCCCATTGACATATCGGGATGCGAACCCGGGTCCATTGGATTACAAGTCAAGTGGCAAGACCACTCCAAAACACACCTCCCCACACTTACCCAAAATATATTGACCAGACCCTGCAAGTCACACTCACTATCACTATACAAAACTGTATCATCAGCAAACAGCAGTACAAGCAACTTCCACTCATTTCCTTCCCTTATCAGTGGTACACTCGGATACCATAGTCACTAGCATGGGTAACAATTTGTGGACGCCCGTTTTTCTTTATGCAGTTATAAAAATTTGGATTAAAATTTGGTAAGAACTTGCTTTTCAATAAATAATATAGGCTATAGGCCTATAGTTTTGTAGTTGATGTATAGAATAATATATTCATAAATTTGTTTCCAGAGTTATACCTCCATCATCAGAATTAGGTGAAGTCCACGAACATTTATAAGTGGGCTCGAGACTGTGGCATCAGAGTGTACACCTCTCTTCCTTGTATTTATTTTATGACAACATCCATATATGTTATTTGTTGCATAGTTCGCCACCTGCAAGTGGCACCGATTAGCACGTCGCCCATCGGTAATTTGTTTAGGGTTTATTCCCCTAGATGGGTTGCCCACCAATGCTAACAAGTCCCATCCACCTGAATATATATTGAACAACCATGGGGACATCACACACCCTTGCTTAATCCCAACATTCAGATAAAAGAACTCGCTCTGTTCATTCTCCACATGCACTGCCGCCTTTACACCTTCATACGTATTCTTCACCGCTTTCAGCAACTTGTCAGCTACTCTGTATATTCTCAATACTTTCCACAGACCTTCTCTATCAACTCTGTCATAGGCCTTCTACTAGTCCATGAAGGCAGCATACAACTTTTGTCCCTTCTCCAGATATTTCACAATATATTTCAAGGCAGAAATCTGGTCTACACACCCTCTTCCCTTCCTAAACCCACCCTGCTCCTCACCTACCCATTTCTCTGTTCTCGCTCTCTCAATCACTACCCTACTGTACATCTTCCCTACTACGCTTAAAAGACATATTCCCCGGTGATTACCACACACTCCTCTCTCCTTTACCCTTATACAGGGAAACTATTATACCTGTCTTCCAGTCATCAGGCACACTTCCCTTCTCCCATGTTAGCTTACACATTTTGTCCCTTCTCCAGATAATTCACAACAACATATTTCAAGGCAGAAATCTGGTCTACACACCCTCTTCCCTTCCTAAAGCCACCCGCTCCTCTCTCTCCTTTACCCTTATACAGGGGAAATATTATACCTGTCTTCCAGTCATCAGGCACACTTCCCTTCTCCCATGCTAGTTTTCACATTTTCCATACCCATTCAATCACTATCTCACCACCATACCTCAGCATTTCCCCACACACTACATCTATTCCTGATGCTTTCCCCATCTTCACTCTTTTCAAGGCTTCACACACTTCTGACCTCCTGATCCCCATCTCCTCTTCCACTATTTCTCCCTCCCATACCCCATCCAACTACGTTTGCTGGCGTTTCATTCCTTACGTTCAACAATTCGTTGAAGTGCTCCCTCCATCTCTCAACTCTCTCTTGCTACTCTATTAGCACTCACCCAGTCTTATCTTTCACACCCTTACTACTTCCCTTGCTACCTTCCCTAAATGTCTTGACTGCTTTCCAGAACAGTTTCTTACATTCTCTCCACTTTACACTTAAATTCCTTCCAAACTCCTCATCTACTCTTCTTTTAATTTCCTTCACTACTCTCTTTTTCTCTCAGTACCTTTCCCTTTTCTGTCTCTCCAAATCTTCATTCCCTCTACTTCCTAATCACTTTCTATATGCATTCTTCTTCTCTTCAACTGCTAGTTTCACCACTTCAGTTCACCAAGGTGTTCCCTTCACTCCGCCTCTTCTCGTAACTCCACATAACTCCTCACATATTTCTTCCTTAAAACCTTTGCTCACCACTTCCTCAATACCCTTCAAGTCAAACCTACCTAATCGTCTTTCTACTGCTCTCTTGAACTCTTCCATGAACGCCTCCTCCTATAACCTTTCCACCCTCTTCACCACTCCACCTCCCTCCCTCTTCACCCACTCCTTCTGAATCCTAATTTTAGCTACTACTACATAACGGTCAGATAAACCCCCCCAATACCTCTATATACCCTAGCATCTAGCACATAATTCTTTATTCGTTCATCTATACTATGTATGGATGAACGAATGAACAATATATATAATGAATTAAGAATATATATAATCAATCAGTGCCTTTCATTCCACTCTCTCTCTCCTTCCTCCAGTTTCCATGTGTACCTGTGTAACAGTCTGTATCGGAAGCTGTTGGCTATCAATAGACTCCTCCCGACACATACCGGTACGTCCACAAGTGCACTGCCATTTCCATCTGCCTCTGACGGTACACCCAACCCTCCTACCACCCCTGACGGTACACCCCACCCTCCTACCACCCCATCTTCTTTACTATCACCCATCTTCCCATTCATATCCAAAATCAGAAATATTATTTCACTCATACCAAACTTATCAAGCCATGCCTCAACACTCAGCCAGAACTCCTCCTTCATCTTTACCCTCTGTCAGAGCATAGTATACACACACACACACAAGCACCCACGTTTGTATTCTCACCCACAGAACCATAGGCCCGCAGTACCAAACATTCCCTTCCCTCGAAGATACCCTTCCTTTCAAAATTCGTAGTATAAAAATATTTTTGGGGATTTGTTTGGCTGAGCGAATGCTTTCGTAAACGGTCGCCGCGACCGTTTACGTCCAATATTATTGGAATATGAAGAGGACCTTCGACCCTTCTCTTTGGGAGGGGATGTACGCAGCCGGATACCTTACCCTCTACGCATGCGCGAAAATGTAAGCCTCCCTTGGCCCCGCCCCCCGTTCCCCGCATTTAAATAAACCCTTCAAACCGTTCCTGCCAGCTCGCTCTGTAGTACAGTCACTAGAGCTCCCGCCTGGCATCGAGAAATCCAGTGTTCGATCCCACTCAAAGTTTAGTATATTTTTATATTTTTATTTTGTTATTTGTGTTATGTTATGTTATGTTATATTATATTATATTATATTAGGGTTGGGTTAGGTTGGGTTAGGTTAATCTAATCTAATATAATATAATATTTGTACATTTTCGGCAGTGGGCGGGGCCTGGGGTAAGGTATCCGGCTGCGTACAGACCCTCCCCTTCTCTTCGATGGTCGTCGGTCCCCTTCGTTTGCTAATTGAATGTTATTATTTGTATTATTGTTTCAATTCCTAAATTAAAGGTTACAGAAGACATTCTTTAATACAAATCAATTGCATACTGTAATGTACGAAACTATTAATATATATTAATATGAGTTACAATTAGCACATTTCCAAAGACTTTCGATATATCTTCAATGACGTTGGTGAACTTGACAGGAGCCGTTGTACAGGCACCTTCACCTGATAGGCGTATGTCGGCCAGCCTTGACAATTTGTAGATCGCGTCATCAGATTTTATTCGCCCAATTACTACCCAGGTAAGGACATTCACGACATTACATTATACTATCTATCTATCTATCTATTGCCTGACGCCGTGATCCCCGAAGGGGTGGCCACGAACGAACCGCCCCCATGCACCTCTGTCCCCAGTCAGTCGACGCCCCTCCCCCCAACCAGCACCGCCTTCGTTCATGTAGTTCCTCACATTATACATTACATTACAGCTGACAGGCTCATACACGGCAGATCCCATTCACACCCATCCTCGTCAATTGCAACTTATTTCAGGAAATATGCCTCAAATAGATAGATAATAATGGTCACCAAATGAGGATTCCAAGCCAAAAATACAAGCAAGTATAATGTAATGTCGTGAATTTTCTTACCTGGGTACCGGTAGTAATTGGGCGAATAAAATCTGATGAAACGGTCTTAAGGACCTATCCATGTGGAAACATACAACAGGAGTTGTGATTAGATGATTCAATATTATATAACGGGTACCTATGTATGTAAGAATTGCAATAAATTATGTAAAATATATTGTTCTTTCTTTATGCGGTACCTATAATTGTCCAAGCATCATATATTTAGTCATTTATAAAAGTAAACCTGCCTACTAGACAGGGCAGGTGTCAATTTGATGCAGAATAAGTATTGAAAATAAATGGTTTTCTATATTAGCCTAGTCAAAGGGGGTGATCACATTACTATTAATTTGAAACCCGAAACTTTATGATATTGCTGCACTGTATGGTACTGGATTAAAACCTGTCACTTTTCATGTAGCAGAACTGTACAGTATAAAACTTGGGGCAAATTGGTGCAGCTGTGGTAAATAACCCCATAAAGTATACAGTACCCGGTACCTACTAAGTGATCTGTATAGGATTCACTATTCTGAACTTATACATACAGGTATTTGTTTTTGTGGGAATACAGTACATAAGAGTTGAGACAAGCGAAGCCAGGGTCAAATTGGTGACCAGGCTACTGAACTGGAGCCACAGGCCTAGGCCTCTTCCAGAAAAAACATCTGTGAGTACTGTATTAGGCTATGGTAATATTCAGTTGAGAAACTCTGCCTCATAAAGCTAAACAAACTCAACCCAATCCCACAAGTGGATTGCTACAATACTATACTGTGCCTAACTAACCTTACAGACCCCATGCTGGCAATATATAAGATGACAATTAATTCATGGGGTGGCTTAGGGGGGAAAAGCCCTCCTTCAACCTATTATTGCATATAGGAGAAAGAGGGGATATGATAAGAGACTTTTAAGATAGTGTCAGGAAAGTATGATGAGGATGTGTGTGAAGGTATCTTCTTGATGCGGGAGGGAACAAGAACGAGAGGACACTCTAAGAAAATTTACAAAGAAAGAAATAGGCTTGAGAAGGCAAAGAACTCATTTTGTGATAGAGTGGTAAATGAGTGGTAAATGAGTGGCACGCATTGCCCCAGTATGTAGTCGATTGCGAATCAATAAGGGAGTTTGAAAGTAATCTTGATAAAGCATGGGGAAGACAAGATTTGAAGTTTGATTATAAAGCAAAAATACAGAATAGTAAAAATGTTGCGTCTGCTACTGCCGCCGCCAACACCGTGAACGACCGCAGCAGTGCAAGTACAGTACTGGTACTGAGCTGGATACACAGGCCTAGTTTGCCTTTTTCCAGAGGATCTACTGTACTGTCAGAAACTGTAAGAATTGTATCCCACGGCAGTCAAAATATAAAGGAGCGTGATCGCGAGCGCGCGAGTAGTGTAAACAAGGTAGGTGATACGTTTGAATACTACATCCTTCCCCCAACTTTTAGAGGCCGATTTGCTTTGGCTGTCTTCTGATATTTACGGGATAGTACTATACGGTACTCAAAAGTAAGGAGTATCGTTAGGCTACACTACTTCAAGAAACCTATCATAGGCCTATTCTAAATTTGTAGGTTATGCATACAAATGTTAAATATAAACTTGCTAATATGGAATTAGAAAACTCAGACTGTGAGAAAGATCTAGGTGTGTTTGTTAGCAATGATTTGAAGCCTAGAAAACAATGTATAAGCGTTCGTAACAAGGCAAACAGGATTCTCGGGTTCATATCTAGGAGTGTGAGTAACAGAACTGCTGATGTTATCTTAAAACTTTACTTGTCATTAGTGAGACCCCATATGGATTATGCTGTTCAATTTTGAATTTTGGTGTTCTCATTACAGAATGGACATAGATTCATTGGAGAGAGTACAACGTAGAATGACAAAAATGATCCATAATATTAGAAATTTTCTGTATGAAGACAGGTTGAAGAAATTAGGCTTACATTCGTTTGAGAGACGCAGAGTTAGAGGGGATATGATAGAGGTATTCAAGTGGGATTAATAAAGGGGACATGAAAAATATACTAAAGCTCAGTGATAGCGAAAGAACTCGTACAAATGGTTTCAAATTAGATAAATTTTGTTTCAGAAAAGATATAGGCAAATATTGGTTTGGTAACAGAGTTGTAGATGGGTGGAATAGGCTACCAAGTGATATAGTGGGATCAAGAACGATAGGGAGCTTTAAGATAAAATTAGATAGGCATATGGATGAGATGGGTTGGGTGTGAGGGGGATCTACCAGGTGTGGGCCAATCGGCGTTCAGCAGACCCCCGTAATCTTGTGTTAATCCCAGACCATTTTGGTGGGGGCTGTACTCAAGGTATTAGTGAGTTGGGCCTATAATTGGGGTTGGGTGTGACAGGGATCTGCCTTGTATGGGCCGATCGGCTTTTTGCAGACTCCCATTTTCTTATGTTCTTATGTTAACTCAGAAATCGCTTTCCCCATTAGCTAACCTAACCTTGGCTATATTAATTTGCCAACAATTTTGCATTGTTTAACCCTCTCACCACGGAAGGGCTCTTGAACGCCCATAAAAAAGCATATACTGTAACAGGTACCCGGAAGGCCTCTTGAACGCCCAGTGGTTGAAAGCCTGTGAGCTTCGTGTGCGAGGCGTCGGTCCGACGCATGTAAACAACAGCCGGCTGGACCGACGCCCCGCATCTCCGGCCACAAGAAGGAGAGCGTCGCTTGTTCGTGTGTGCCTGTATGTTGTTGTTAAGTATCGAAAAGTGGTGTAAAGTGGCTGTTTTGGCCATAAAGTTATCTCCAATGAAATCATCATCACAGCTCAACCAGTTGACTTAGAGAGCTCTACTTAATGCCATTCTACAGGTAAATAACACAGCTACGCTTGGGGATGAGCGGGAATGCGGGAAGCAGTCTGATTAACGAATATACGGTAGCCTAGCCTAGACGTTTTTCGGCCAAAACACCCGGGTTTCGAGGAATATATATATATAATACATAGCCGGGGCTGGAGGGTTAAAGAGTAGGCTACATGTTGATTAAATATGCAAGTCCCATGGAGATTAAAAAATAATATTTAGCCATGAAATCTTTTACTATAATTAGGATAGGTGACTATCCCTAGATGTCTAAAGCCGATGAGAACAATTGTGTGATCCAAACACTTTCCCTGCTAAATTTTTGGAAAAACTCGGAGAGTCAGAGGTTACCTCACTTGGATAGCTAGAATAGATTAGTTTTATTAGGTTACCATGGTTATTATAAACTAAATAATCCTAACTAGCCTCTCATGCCTAACCCATCGTCCAAAATCCAACCCTGGTAACCTGAGGTTAGGCTAGGCCTACCCTGTTTTCAGTAGTTTTAATATATCAAGATAATTACTAAACAATATAGGCCTACGCTAAATGCTCATCAAAATTGCTCGTATGTCCAATTTAAGCATCTCTTACTATGAAATGGAGGACTCAAAGCTTTACCTTTCCCATTTGGAAAGGGTCAGCCAGGGGATAGATAGCCTATGGCAATTTACAGCCCACTATCCTAGCTCTGTCCCTTTTTGAGTTAGAGCTAGGCTAGGTTAGATTTCACGATTTATGGCCATAGATCTACTTGGAACAGGTGAACAGGGCAAGGCTTGAATATAACAGAAAAGCTTGCCTGATATTATAACCAAGCCACTTTTCCAGAGTGCCAAGCAGTGCAAGCACAACCCAATTATTCAGCGAAAATCCATAGGCTACCACAACCCCATGGCTATTCCTAAACTCAAAAATTTATTGGTGGTTGAAGGGAAATTAGGCTAGAGAAATTCAATGGTCCTCTGGGGAATCACTAGGGCCTAGGCTACCATATGTTCGTCAATTGAGAATGTCCTAAATAGAGACTAATAAGATTAATGCAATAAACTGGGTAAATAATACACCAGGGAATCACTTTATTACGATTCGATTCCGTCTGTACTCCCGTGAGGCTGCCCGAGGCAGTAATTTGTAAACAAAACGTTCCTCAGGTATACCAACCGTAAGAAATGCACCGCGGCGAGTTTGACAGGCTTACCAACCCTACGTCCGACGGTATCGCACGAGAGATTCGCACAAGGAAGCAAATGGCGGTATCACCTTCACGTGCGAATCCGACGGGAGAGTCCTTCGTCGAAGGGATCTCACGATTATCTGGTACTGCGGGCCATAGTCCCTTACACGCTCTTTCCATTTGTTACTTACAAACAAACACACAACTTCTTTTGCTCTCTTATTCTCATTCACTCCAGCACACACACCTATTCCACATTCCAATTCTTTCACCCATTTGGTCTCGGTCATTCCGCATACATCCAGCCTGGCATTCGCTAATACTTCCAGAACCTCTCTCTCTTTTGTGTCATCATTCACGCCTCTTACATTCCATGTCGCAATCCTAAAGCAGTCCTTGTCCGGTCGGTGTTTGTCAACAGTAGGTCCGTCAGTGTCCCAGGCTGATATATCGTTGTTTGTTGCTGTAAGATTTATCCCGGGTGGAGAGTAGCAAGCCCAACCACTCAACCTCTCTAAGATGTGATTTTCCGGTCCCGTCGCAAGACCACCGTCTCAACCGAGCCGCCGCAAGATCATCACAAGATGGGAAAAACAACACAGGCTTGCTCCAAGCCAGCGCACCATTTTAAAAATATATATACAACTTCCATTTCATCGGAATAACATTCACCGCCAATTTAATTATCATAAGGATTGTATAAATACAATTCTGATGTGCAAAAACAATCGGTAAATAGCAGTCACAGCTGGGATTTGTTGTGGTTTCGTGGACGAAATCTAACCAAGCGTACTGACCGACATTAATATATTATCAACAATTGGATATTCGTTACTGTGGGCTCTTATTACTCTACTTCCTATTAATAGGCAAGTAAATTATAAGATCATGCTTGGATAAACAAATACTGTATACCGAATAAATTAGAATGAAGAAACAGTATGTTGAGTGAGATGTTTCAGCTTGCCGTCAACCCAGCTCCGGAGCTCTCTTGCCGTCGCAAGAGAATATTGGTGTCTGGCTTGCTATAGGTGGGCTTGCGACGGGACCGGAAAATCACGTCTTCAGTCATCGTTTACTACCCGCAGGAGGCATGTGAGGCATATTAACCCCTTACCCCAGGATTTAGCTTCTCCTTAATATAAATAGGAAAAGGTTAAGTATCCTTTATCATGCCGTGGTGTAGTGGATTAAAGTATGGACACTCGTCCTGACTGTTGGTGATTCGACTCCGGCTGGGAGTATAAAAACCTTTAGTACCGTAGCTCAAGTACAGTATATTTGTGAGATATACTTGATATATATATATATACGGTATATATATAATATATAATTATATAATTATTATAATGTATATATATACACACGTGTGTGAACGATTTTATGTGAATGTACATAAAATACCCGAACTCCAGATCACCACAATGCCACAACAAGGAAAACTAAGCAGAGAAACGGAAGGAGAAACTAAAGAACAACGGAAGACAAGCCACATTGAAGAAAGCATGTAAAGACAAACAAACCAAGAAAGGACACGAGAATGCCGCAAACCACCACACCCCGGACAAACACAGGAGAAACAAAGAATAAGAAAAGGAAACAACAACATGAGAAGGAAAACTCGCCCCAACACAAGAACAAATCACCAATACCACCCACCAAAGCAAATAAGTAGAGAAAGGTAAAGGACGAACAAAATGGCCACCCCAAATCCAAATTTGCCCCACTACGCACTAATGCCCGGGAAGCCAGAATTGCCACCATCAACCCCACTCTACCACCCACACCAGGGAAAACAATAAGTATTACGTTCAACCATACTGGAGCACAGAAAAAGAAAATAATATACCGCCAAGCAGCAAAGGAACAACATACCCAAATCTCACCTGTTCAGATGCGCTGATCTTCCGCGCAGTTGTCTTACCGCCAGCGCGCGAATTTCTAGGGGATCTACCTAATCCCCCTGAAACGCCCCCCCCTGCACTTATGACTTCTGATCTTCTGACCTCCAAGTACCAGCCCTGGGACATAGGAGCAAACGTCATGACCATCTCGACGAGAACCAGGTAGAGTCAGCAATTCAACGGCTCACAAATCCCCTTGCATGTAAGAGTTTTTGAGCCTGAGAATTACCCTCCCATTCAGGAAGTATCAAAGCCATGGTTAAGATACTTTAAGGTCTGAGAGTTATTTTCCCTACTTTTGTTCTTACATGCCATGTCAGAGTGAAAACATTAGGATCTCTTTAAGGCTGCAATTTTGATATTGGAAGTAGCACCGAAGGGCATGCCACAAACTGAATTCTAGTATCAATCCCGCATTCTAACAAACTATTAAAGAAAGCTTTGCCATGGCAAGACAACTCTAATGGTTCGGGCTTTGCGAGATACCGTTTGAATAATGGCACTTAGCATACAGAAGTCCATACTGCATCTGTCCAACACGATGGTCAAGGACATATGCTGTAAAAAGGTTTAATCACCGACCCCGGGTTCTTTGAACACTCTTACAACGATCAGAGGCAGATTGAGTTAAATAGTAAGTTCATTATCTTACTTATTCCTCACATTAGCCTGATACCTCGTTGTTGTGTCATGACACTAGCGACTTTGTATTAAAGACCTTACATCAAGAGTACCGAAACAGAACTTCATCACCGACTAGTATAAAGGTCAGGATAGACGAGCAGTCATAACTTAAGACATGTCCTAGTTCATGCTCGCATTCGTCCGATGGTACCGTATGCACCCTATGTCATGACATGAGGACCTGCCATTTAAGACCCAAAACCAACTAGTCCATTAACCAAGTCCCCATTAACCACACGGCAGGACCACCTAAGCGGCTCGGCGGAACCAGGAGGAAGGACTCAGCAACTCACACTTCACCCACCTGTGCCTGCAGCTTCAGATCTAGTGTTAGAATAGGAGTGCCACAGAAGTTATATGAATTCTTACACCAATGCGAACCAGGTGTACCGTATCTCTTTAATGAATATCAGTGAAGGAGAGCTAAGTGTATTCCATAGTTCCATCGTGGATTCTTGTCCGTGCCAGGACTATTATTTATTAGTGGCCCCTCCATCATTGACGATTATGCCTATTACATAAGGCACCCTCTTCAAACACTCATCCGCCGTAGTTTGAATCTACCGCGCAGAGCATAAAAAATTGAGGAGCCTTCATCATGAGCGCACGCAACCTCACTCATGGTTCAGTCATTATGAAATTGGGTTCTCACTACGAATAAGCTTCGTAACAAATAAAAAACAAAAAGTAAATAAGAATAACTATTCATAAGCTTTCCATATAATCGTGGATGTACTTGTGTGGATCTTTGACCAGACGCTGACTCAGGCGTCATTCTTCCTTCTCTGCTCTGCGCTCAACCTACCCGGACGTGCCTCCCCACGCTCCGCTGGTTCCGCATTTGTTGCGTCCCTAGTGAGTTTTTTCTCATTTGTTTACTCCGGGATGTATCGAGTAAGGTTAGGATATGCGTAGCAGGAGTGTCCTGGGCGGGTTGCCCGCAGTGCAGTGTATTTTGGGTCGTGTGTTTGGGGCATCTATTTCGGGTGTACTCTCGTGGTCCAGGTAGTGGACATGTGAACTTTTTCGCGGTTAGCTAGCTTTGTGATGTAGGCGGCTTTCATTACGCGTTATTATTGCTTCCTTTTATCTTTCTGATGAGGTAGCTTTTTATTCTCTGACGTTCCCAGCGTATTTTTCTTCACTTAGTGAAGTTTTTTCTGGGTCCCGAGTCAGTTTTTGCTACAGTGGTGTGTTGACGGTGGTTCCTGTTGTGATATAATTCAGTGCTTTTTGTTTATATTACGACATGATTACTTTTTATTTCCGTCTGCCTAGGCCTAGCCAGCCTCTCGTAGCTTTGCCACATGTACAAGTGTTATTGATTTATGTTATAAATATGTACTACTGTGTCCTGGTTTAGTTGTGTATTGGCTAATTCCACGGACTATATATGTGTCCTGGATTAGTTGTGTATTGGCTAATTCCACGGACTATTTGTGTGTCCTGGGTTAGTTGTGTATTGGCTAATTCCACGGACTATTTGTGTGTCCTGGGTTAGTTGTGCTTTGGCTAATTCCACGGTCTATTTGGTGCGTTCAGATTGAATCTGAATGGGGTGGGTTGCCTTTTCCGGCGGGTTTTCTCGGTTACACCATGAAAACCCGGCTGGTTGCCGAGTTTTAATCACGCGTGGTTAAAAAAGGCTTGTTTTCCCCGGCGAGTGGTGGCCTGAGGCTCTCCAGGACTGCGTCTCTGTGGTGGTGCCTGTGTTCAGGCTTACTGTGTATTCCCGGCAGGATGGCTTTACCCATTTAACTAAGTGTTCATACGGACACTTGTTGAGTTGAGTTTTTCCCGGTTTTGCAAAGCCAGTATAACTAGGCTGTTTGTTGATTGGTCTTTCCTCCCCGGCGATCTTTTGCAAAGAAGTGGGGATAGGAATAATTGGGGTTAACGTTTAAACTTAAATTCACACCCGGCGGTTGCACCTTGGGAGGGTGGGATTAACGGATTTGCAAAATTCAGTGTAGTTAACCAGACAATTGAGGGATACGATAAGTATCGTCGCCATTCAACATACGGCGATCTAGAACGCTTCGGGAGAAGCCAGATCTAGCATTTAAGACAGGCTTCCCAGTTTTTGATCTGCGAGATAATACGGGGGCCGGCGTCTTTTAGGGGTTTTCCAGTAACTTAACAAACACCACTGGGAAGACTGCGTCATTTATAAAAAAACATGCTGGTCTTTATATCATGTCAGAGGATATTCATAAATCTTTTGGACAGGTTAAGATATTCTGAAATCTTTATACATGAACCTCCCGCGTAGCGAGCCATGATAGTTGTGTATTAAGTCTCGTTACCCGGCAGGTTATCTAACACTTGTGTTCGAACATGTTGGTGTAGCCTTATGAGCATTAATTCCTGGAAATTTTATTTTTTCCAGGGCTGAGTTCCGGCGGGTCTATAGAGAACCTGGAGTAAACCGGGGGTGGGTAGTTTTCCACCAGTCTCTGTCATGGCTACCCTAGACCCTGTTTTTGCCTTGTGTATTGCTCCCTCCTGTTCAGGTATCCCTATCTTTGCACACACTCTTTGCATTAGATGTGTTAAATGTTTAGATCGCTCAAGGAGTTTGTGGGTAACGGAGAACTGTACCTTCTGTACTCAATTGAGTGTCAAAGTATTGCGGGACAATAATAGATCCGCGGCGGTCGCTTTGAGGGAGGTGAGGCAGCAGTTGTCAAGTTATGCTACCACAGTGGCTCATAAAGTGCTGCAATGTGATAATGTCATTCTTTGGGATAAATTACTGATTGAGCACCCCCCTATTAAACGTACCTCTAGAGTAACTGTACGAAAGTCGGCAGAGACTGGGCAGGGTACAGCACTTTCTCTGGTCCCTAGCACATCTAAGAGACCTCGTGAACCCACGCCCCCGGTGACAGCCTCCACGTCACGGGTGCGGTCCAGGTCCAGGTCGCCCCTCAGACAACAGCCGCCTAGTCATTCTTCTTCACCAGCAAGAAAGAAGAGCAAAGAGGAAAAGTCCAAGGACAGCTCTAGTGAAAGATCGGAAAAGTCTAAGAGCAGTGAAAGATCTAAGTCACACCGCAGCCACAAATCTTCCAGGAAAGATTCTAAGGAACGAAAGGCCTCCCGGCGTTCGCCGGAGCCTCGTGCCTCACTTTCTGCCTCTACTCCCGACTTATCGAGTGTCCAATCTGATGGGGCGGGAGTGGAGTCAGAGACTGTGGTGGGGGTGTTACCGGCGGACAGGTTACCAATGGATATTACACACTTAGAGTTAGAGAGTTCTGTGGGCAGTGATCGCCCTTTAGAAGAGTCTAGTGGGGGCTCCGTGGTTGATAGTGTATCTGACTCCCAAGGGAGTTCGGGCCAAGGCCTGGGTGTATGGCGGTATTCCCAACCAGGGCATGAAGGCCCACGTCTGGTTCAGGAGCCACAGGTACGGACGGACGTCCACCGGGACGCTGTGATCCCATCATCCATTCCTGACTTAACGTGGCACCACGACGGGGTTCCGGCTTCGGCGGAATCCTCTCATGATGGGCCAGATGACAAGGTGTCTATAATCTCTGACATGGAAGTGCAAGAGTCGGGTTCAGTTCTAGATGACTCGCAAGATAGGAATGATTCACCTCTGAGTTCTTCATCTGCTAAATTTGTCACGGCGGAGGAAATAGATGGGTTATTAGTTACTGCTCTAACAAAAAAAAATGGCCAACAGCCGGAGACTCCTACAGTGGACCTGGGAGCTTCCATGACAAGTTCAAGTGTTCGGCCTCTGATCGCTTCTATTGCTTTGACCAAGATTCCGCACCCTCCCTCTATATCACCTACTATGGTCACTAGGCCTGCTTCGGCGGCACTGACTAATTCTAGCGTAAGGGTGGTAGCGGATGTGAATCCTCCCCCTTTAGATAAAGCACCGTTAAGAAAGGTAGCTATGCCCCTGTTATACGGTCCAGATGATTCATGGGTTCAATTGATCCCAACTAAGCCAGAGGCGGCGCAGCCCACTTTGTCAGGGGAACTTGCAGTGCCACGTGAGTGGGTAATCCAAGGAAATAAATCTAGAAAGTTACGAGCTTTGGATATTGCGGGTAATGTACTTGATGTTAATATTAAGGCCATTCCGAACCATTATCACCATGACTATTTTGTGTATACAGCTACACCTGCACTGCCCCCTGCCTCAGCTTCAAAACTGTTTTCTGACTGGACCAAGCATGACGGTTTTAATGATATAAAAGCACTGTCAGCTCTCACTCCAGAATTAGATTTACAAACGGTCACAGACACAGCCGCTAACCCAGTGTTGAAGGTGGGGCAGTTGGGTCCAGGACCTTGGGTGGAATGGGAGGTAGAGGCTCAGAACTTTGCGACCACCTTCACCTCAAAATCTTCGCACCAGATTCCTCAGGACAGCCATTCTTGGTTCTCTATGCCAGTCTTTTCAGCCGGCGGAGTTCCATCTGCTTTGTTTGCCTTTTTAGCTGCCCCCAAAATCAATCTATGCGAACTTAAAGATCCTTTCACTACACCTTCCCCAGCTCACCTAGACCGGGAGTTTAGGCTACGGGGGAAGGCGTATAGACTTTTCTCCCAATACATTGTTACGCACCAGGTGGCGAAATCTATGCTAAGATCTACTCAGGCAATCGCGGACGCGGAGGTCAGAAGATCGGTTGAACTATCTCGGCGGTTACTCCTTCAGACTTCTATTCAGTCGTTGGGGGATATCCGCACAGCCTTGCTCGAGGCGGTGCGGGCGAGACAGGATCTTAGGATGTCCCTGGTGAAGAAACTTCCTGATAGAATTGCAAACCAGGTGGTCATGTCGCCGGTGCTAACTCCCTCGTTAATGTCCCCTGATGTGTGGAGAACTGTTTTCAACATGGCTCAGGCCTTTAAGCACAGTCCTACCCCTTCTAAGAAACCTGCTTTTAACTTTCCCAAACCCAAGCCAGTCGCAAAAGCTCAGCCGGGTGGGTCAAAGCCCTTTCATATCCCTAAGTCCGCTTCCCCCCAAGGTCAGTACAGGTATAAACAAGGTAAGTTTGCAGGTCATAAAGGACGAAACTATAACAGACCGGGCCAGGGCCCGTCTTCTGCCAACGCCGGCCAGTCGGCTAAGCATCCACATCCACCACCACCACCATCAAAAAACTAAAGTCTCTCTCACTCCCAGGGCCGGTCTCACGGCGGGTGGATCAGAGGGTAGTATAGCCGGCGAACCCTTGTCTGCTAACTGGGTCGTTCCGCGCATGGCCAGTAAATACTTGGGCGAGGATGGTGGCACGCAAGGCCATCACCTGGCAGTGGCTCCGGCGACCTCGTTTACGTCAAAGGCAAATTTAGTTTCATTAGAGGTGGAGTCACTGATCCAGGAAATGATCGCCAAGAATGTCATCATTCCGGTTCCTCAAAATTACCCAGTTTTTACATCCAAACTATTTCTAGTGCCCAAAAGGGACAGTGTTCAGATGAGACCAGTCGTAGACCTGTCTTATCTGAACCTCCATATTCACAACGTGTCATTCAGGATGCTAACAGTAAACCAGATCAGGCTAACACTTCCGCCGGGAGGATGGATGTGTTCTTTAGACCTGACAGACGCGTATTGGCACGTCTCGGTAAACAAAAGATTTCAACGGTTTCTGGCCTTAAGAATAAAGTATCAGACTTATGTCTTTCAGAGAATGCCGTTTGGATTGAACCTAGCACCTCGCTTATTCACGAAATTAGTCCGGCAAGCCCTGATGCCCTTGTTAGAGCAAGGGATCAGGATTTTATGGTATCTAGACGACTGGCTAGTGGTGGCAGAGACGGAACAAGTATGCATAGATCATGTCAACATAACATTAAAACATGTCAAAACTCTAGGGTTCAAGGTCAACCTGGTAAAGTCAAACCTTGTTCCCTCAAGAGTAGTTCAGTGGATAGGGCTGGTCTGGGACACAGCTACTCTCACTCTGAGTCAGAGTGTGGACAATCGCAACAGATTTCGCAGGAAATTGTTTCTGTTCCTTCACAGTCTGACTACGACACGGAGAATCTGGGAGTCTCTGGTCGGCTCTCTCAACTGGATTCAACTAACTGTACGGTTGGGCCGGTTAAGAGTCAAATGTTTAATATTGGAGGGCAACAAATATTTTCCGCTATTGCCGGCAAAAAAATTATGGCCCATACCAAAATTATTCCACAACTTGCTAGCAGTCTGGGCGAAGAGGGAAACATTACACTCAGTCATGTCATGGACCTCTCCTCCGCCGACGGTATGGGTAGACACGGATGCGTCAGGAACGATAGGTTGGGGCTTTCAGTCAAACCAAGGGCACCAGGGTCAAGGGCTTTGGTCCCATTTAGAAATCTCCCACATCAATGTCAAAGAATTACTAGTCCCCTTATATTTCCTTCAGGCTCACGGCTCTACTTTACGGGGCAAGTCGGTGGCCTTCAGAATGGACAATCTGAATGCGGTTCACTGTATTCAGAAACAAGGGTCGACGAGATCTCGGAAGTTGCTAAACGTGTCAGAAAAGATTTTTATTCTAGCCAACAGGCTGGACATTCATCTTCACGCATCTTATCTCCCAGGCGTAGCAAACGTCTGGGCAGACGCTCTGTCTCGGAGACAGAGCACAACAGTAGAATGGGCGCTCAAGCAAACCATTTTCGACCAAATGATTGCGGAGCCTTACCATCCACAAGTGGATTTGTTTGCGTCAGAGGAGACTCACAAACTCCCACTGTACCTCACCTGCCGGACGATAACGCCGGCGGGCGGGCCAGACGCACTGGTGACAGACTGGAACAGGTGGAGTTCCATTTATCTGTTTCCACCGCCAGACGCGTCTCTAATATGCCACGTAGTAAACAAACTACAGGATTATCGGGGCGTAGTCTCGCTAATCGCACCCCTGTGGCCGGCGCAGTTGTGGTACCAGCAATTGAAAACGTGGTGCCCGCACCCAGTGTCACTCCCGGTCGGGTTTTTCCACTTAGACACAATTGGCAACCTAGAGACCTCGCTGACTTTTGCATTATGGACATTCAGGAGGCCAAGTGGCTAGCACCATATGATAGAGACGTGACCAATAAATTCATGAATCAATATACCCAGTCTACAAAGCGACAGTATCAATCGCATTGGCAAGCCTTTACTTCTTGGATTCTTAGAACAGAACAAACGGTGCCCTCGGTGGCTTTGGTTTTTAATTATTTAAATTATCTGTTCGAGCAGAAACGTTTATCTGTAGTAACGTTAAAAAATCACTTAACAGTGATTAGGATGCCATTTTTGGACCTTACCGGTCTCACCATACCAGTCGCGGAGGAAACAGGGTTTATGAGGGCATGTTTTAAACTCCGCCCACCTCCCCGTCAGCTCATGCCTACCTGGTCTCTGGACAAAGCATTGTCGTTACTTCATTCCCGTCTGTACCAACATACTGCAGATTTTACATTACTCTTAAAAAAGGCAGTATTCCTTATGGCTTTGGCTACCGGGAACAGAGTATCTGAGCTGGCGGCGATGAGCAACACACCTAATTGCCTCAGGTTTGGTAGGCTTAATGAATGTGTTCTGATTGCACCTTCCCCAGGGTTCATAGCCAAGAATGAGCACAGTGAACACGTGTTTTCAGAATTCACGGTGCCGGCGTTGAAAAGGGGAAAGGTGCACCATAATTTATGTCCAGTGCAAGCTCTAACCAAATATTTAAGAGTGGCACCTCTAAATCACCAGGGTGCTTTATGGGTAGCAAGTACGGGTAAACGCTTGATGAAACGTAAACTGGCTTCTCTTTTGGTCGAGGTCATTAACCCTTGTCTAGCGGGGTGTTTTGGGCTCATTTGGGCATATTCAGGCCCTCCTGCATGATAAATCAAGCATCTGCATGAAGAAAAACAAATATTTAGCAAAAAACTAGGCACTAAAAGCTTCAAAATGAGACCAGAACGAGCTACGTAGCCCTCGTGGTTCTCTTGCAGTGATGCCACGAACATGGGAGTTTAGCATATATCGGTATATTTTTCCCAGCTATGCTCACTACTGGCTACACTGCCGGCCTCTCGAGAACACAGGGAACATGAGTTAATGGGCGGCGGTAAGCCCTGGGAGTCGGCTGTCTGGCCCGCTGTGCTCCCGGCCATTTGCACTCAATTTTAACCCTTTAAAAGCCTTAATAATGCTCCTAACTTGCTGCAAATTGGTGCACGACTTAAGTCGAGCGCCGCCAATAAGGGGTTAAAGAGAGTAATCCCAGCGTTGTGGGTAGGGCCCACGATTTACGCAAGTGGGCAGCATCTTTGCGTTTCCTTAAGAATTTTTCTGTTGAAGATATTACGTCCACACAGTTGTGGGCCTCTAGTCCACACAGTTGTGGGGCCTTTAATCATACGTTTTTGACTCGATACCTTTCGGTTGCTCTAGACAAACCTTCCTTACCATGTATAGCTTTAAGGCAGAGGGTCTAGGTGGCCCCTAGGTCACTTACTGTTTAATTTCATGAAAAGGGGGGGGGGGGGGGGGGTGCAGTGAGTGTAACATAGGACGCCCTAGACCCCGCCGGAATATGTGAGCTGTGATACTGTTTTATGGGTGTTGTGATATGAAAATTTCTCTGTACTATTCATTACAGGAAATTGTGCTAGTACAATTATAGTACAAACAACAGTGTTGTTGTAAGTAGTTTTGGGCTGTGAAGCAATCTAATTTTAAGCATTGGGAATATTTTGCAAGATATCTCCACTAGTTTATGGGGTTTATATGTGCACATGTAAACTTATAAGTTTTTATTTTTTCACCACTTAATTTAAGTGGGGTGCCTTATTAACTGGAGGATCTGTTCTCAGAATCTCAGAGTTAACCCCTTTTTATCAAGCAGGCTTCTTTGACGCACGCTCCTGCTTGTGCCCCTTTTGTATATATGTGCTGTATAAAGTTTATGCGCCAAATATATCTTGTTTACAAAGTAAGAATACTATGTGGTTGTTTGATTATCTGCCTTTGCTAGAGTTATGATATAATTACGAATATCCCCCTCCAGTCTTAGATATCAGGCATATTCGTCAATGATGGAGGGGCCACTAATAAATTATAGGTTTGACTCCTGCAAGGAGATAAAGAAAACCTAATATTTAGTAGTGGCCCCGTAATCATTGACGACTGGGGCCCCCCCGACCATCCCCTTCCCATTCGTTGATGTATTAAGGATTTTGGTTTACTTGATATGTCAGTGAAGGAAGAATGACGCCTGAGTCAGCGTCTGGTCAAAGATCCACACAAGTACATCCACGATTATATGGAAAGCTTATGAATAGTTATTCTTATTTTCTTTTTGTTTTCTATTTGTTACGAAGTTTTTTCGTAGTGAGAACCCAATTTCATAATGACTGAACCATGAGTGAGGTTGCGTGCACTCATGATGAAGGCTCCTCATTTTTGTATGCTCTGCGCGGTAGATTCAAACTACGGCGGATGAGTGTTTGAAGAGGGTGCCTTATGTAATAGGCATAATCGTCAATGATTACGGGGCCACTACTAAATATTAGGTTTTATTTATCTCCTTGCAGGAGTCAAACCTATAATATTGTGAATTATTTATGTTGTGTAATTAACCTAACAAGTGCGCATGGGGGTAATTAGACACCTCTCCCTGTGCGCATGTATTTGAGGCGTTTCCGTCACTAAAATATTCATTTTACCATAAATAGCATTAATACTTATCCATACGTGCCTATTATGGGTTGATTATAAAGGTATTAACCTGAAACAACAATAAAACGAGTGAAAACAGCGTTTGGATGGTCAAAATCGGAGATATAACCCGCGAGTTGTATAATGTATGGGTGAGGCAAGCTACTTTCCCGCCAATTTCCCCCAAGGCCACTGAGACACAGTCGATCGATACTCTCTCTCTCTCTCTCTTGCACTCGTTTGCTATCAGTGATGACAACGCCCTCCTTGCAACTCGCTAATGTTAGCACGAAAATATACCTCAGAATAAGGGAATAACAGGGAAAATAGGTGATAACTGAAGGAGAGGAGAAAAGTGGGGAAGGAGGGGAGGTAGAGGACTAAGATTTTGCACGGCCCAGAGGCCCCCAAAAAAAAAAAAAAAAAAAAAAAAAATCGATGTCAAAAGTTTATTTATTTTTTCTCTGACTCTTAACCCGTCCAGCCCCGGCTAGTTTTGTAATGTTTGTTCACCAGAACCCGGCCGGTTTTCAAAAAATGTTTTATTCCAGAAGCAATAGCGAATGGGTTAGGAATGAAGGAAAAACCACGAAAAACTGCTCAAAAAGCTTAAAAAATGGTCCTACAGAGCCCCCGAAAACGTATTTTACAAGAGTAAAAAATTGAAGGCCCAAAAAAAACAGGTTATTGCGCGCTCACGCGCACGCACATGAACTTTGAGAGTTTTCAACCATAGGCACGGTTGCGTGGGATACGTACACAGTTCCCATACAAATCTGAGCCCTCTTGAGTGGCTACACCTGAGGTTACGGTCGGCGCAATTAGGGTGACGCGCCAGGCGCGTCTCTGGGGCTGTGCGTTACATACATCGCCGACGCGTCAGGCGCGTCGCTGGGGCTGTACGGGTTAAGAGTCTTCCCGCAGTCCGCCGGGGGAACTCTTGAGAGTCTCCCCGCAGTTCCCAGGTTAAGTGATTTTAAAAGGAAATTTATGTGTGTACTCAGTATTATATTTACCCTTTACGACTTTTGTGCATGTGTTGCTTGGCTTTAACTTCTCCAGTCGAGTAAGAACCTACCATTGCCCAATAAAACCCCGGTAAAAACCCTGGCATAACAGTACAGTTTCACATATAAGTTCTGTTTCTCTCCGTGATCTTATGCATTATAGTGTACCGGTAAACATTGCAAAATAAACAAACCAAAACAAGAATGACACAATATAAAGACAAGATAACTTATCAAAATCACTATGTGGAAATAACGATTTAGCAAAATATAATTTTGAAATAAAAGAACACAAAACCATCACATACAATGTACACTCGGTCAAAAAAGTATCTGCACCCCTACGCTGATTATCTGGCGAGTACAGCTTGATAGGTTTGGCACCTCTGCCTGCAACTATATCCATGTGTCAGAGACGATCGTTTCTGACACATGGATATAGATGCAGACAGAGCTGTACACACCAGATGATCAGCATAGGGGTGCAGATACTTCTTTGACCGAGTGTACAGTACAGTCGCAATCCCTAAAAGTAAGCCCCCCTCGACTCGAGAAATATTGATATCCCGGGTCATTCTGGATGACAGGTAAACGTGGCACAAACGAACACACTCCACTCCGATTTAGCGCAGGTGGCTCGAACAGCAAAATGAACCCTTGATGGTTTTGATGTATCAACGTTAGTTTTTGCTTTCCATTGCTATCAGTTATTTAAAGGTCAGCCAAATAAAATATTGCACAATTATTTGCATATACATAAACATTCACAAATACATTTCTCATACGGCAATATTTAGCTTGAAACGCATGAAATTTGAAATAATTTTAAACAAATTCCTGTAAGTGTCCGAAGCCTACAAGTTCAAAATAGAATAAACTGTTTAAGCAATACTATCTATAGTAACAAGACATTATTTTTTAAAGGTCATAATGCAATGGATAGGTATAAAGATTGGCCAACTATAGTCAATTCAAGCTACAGTATATCGCAACCCGAAGTCACAAGATCGAGTCGAGTCTTTCCGAAATAAAAAGCTTGATTATTATACTCCGGGTAATTCTATTTCGTAATTTAAAACCTTGCTAAAGTGCTTTCCTAAATATATAATTAAAGAGATGCAAACATCTTTAATGTGTTATAAAGGGCTTAGTCCATTCATAATCAGAAAGATGACTATTTGTTTGTGCAAATTTCGTCCATGAGGGATTAGGGAAGCCTTTCTGCGAGATTTAATATGGCAGTAAATTCTGAATAACATAATTCATCATGCAACACATGTCTACTATTTGCGACAATAAAAAAACTGCGCAATACCTGACTACCGTAGGTAAAACGAAATGTCACATATTGCTTACATATATGCGCACTCATCACAGTTTTGTCCTACTCCATTCATGATTAATTATTCCTGCAGGTTACCAGATCACCTTATCGAGTTTTTGCTCCTTCCCTCTCACTTTCTCTAACACAGCAGTGTTGCAAAAATACCATTAACACTTATCCAATCTAACATATGTAGTGAAGTATATACAGTATATATATTTTGTATATGTGTATGAGGGAGACAAAAGGCAGAACTGCCTGTTAAGAATGCCTCCCCTAGAGTTAAAAGGGTGTTGGAGCCAATATCAAGGAACGGTCGAGCCCAAATGCCTGGATACACGGAGTTTGAAGGCATTTAAGTCATAGGATGAGGGACAGATGGGTTCAGGGAGAGAGTTCCAGAGCTCACCTATTGAATAGAAAAAAGACTGGGAATATCGGTTAGCTCTGGAGTTGGAGAGTTGCACAGAGTACCGTACAGTATATGCTCACGAACGGAAGCTCATATTAAACAACATAATGATTAAAGGAAGTTGATGGAATATTAATAAACGTTAAGCTGTATACCTTAGAAGTTAATCCCCTTGTGGATCACGACGCAATTTTAACAGTTTATTCCGCTTATAGTTTGATGAGTAGCATGGAAGTCAAAGGATTTAATTCGTCTTTTCCTTGTAATATCCACAGATCTTCCACAAGCTGCATACAATTGAGTTATGATAACAAGAACAAACGGTTAAAATGCATATCGTAAATCTTCAAAAGTTAGTGGAGAATGGGATTTCTTTACATAGGCCTATAGCCTATACTTTATTTCAAAGTTATCATGAAGCCGATTGCGTCACATTAGTCATTACATTACTTTCATCTAGCATTTGAACATGCTGTAATGCCGGGGTGAATATAATGCCCTTGAAAATAATTCAGAAGTTTTTAATTAGTAAATAAGGTAATTGGATAACATCAGAGTTTAGTTTTTTTTCCCTCATGGGAGCTACTTCAATTTGCCACGAACTCTGTATTCAAGTCAATAGTACCGGTATCGCAAAAATAGTGGATTATTGAATCATGAGGATCTAAATCTGAGCTAGGTAAAAAGTTTAAAGTAACAAGATTGAATGTAACAATAATATATTAACATGTGCAATATTTGTACTACCTTTAACTGTCTTCGTGGTGCGATGTATAAGGTGTTGATTTTCGGTGTGAGCATCCTGGGTTCGAATCCACGGACTGCCACATGTGTTTGTAAATTTCATTAATCGATTTTAGGAGTATGGTTGGTTGTTGGAAGGAACATAATAATTGATATTGGTTCAGGAGTAATTTATCGAGAGGACTTCCCTAAGTGGTTAAGGCCCCATTAATTGCTCTTTCCATTCACATATGCATAGCCTACGTGAGTTGCAGTTGGGATGTGTGTACATGCTTAGATTGATATGCAGGATTCGAAGTTGCATAATAAATCGTAGGCAGTGTCCACCAACCTTTAACTGTCTTCGTGGTGCGATGTATAAGGTGTTGATTTTCGGTGTGAGCATCCTGGGTTCGAATCCACGGACTACCACATGTGTTTGTAAATTTCATTAATCGATTTTAGGAGTATGGTTGGTTGTTGGAAGGAACATAATAATTCAACAACTTATAGTATCATTCCACTCACTCACTCACTCACTCACTCTCTCTCTCTCTCTCGGCTACCTATCTGAATTGGCTTCGTTCTCCACTTCTACCAACCTATTTTTGTTTGTCGAGTTTTATTATTATTATGTTAATGATTTCCAAGTTAGTTCATAATATACTATAAGCTCTTAATGTATAGCGAAAGTTTGTCAGAAACAATGTTACTATTCCTAGAGTTGAAAACTTATGATCATACATTTTACCCAGATATATGGTGGTATGCCTGAACAAAGTGAGCAAAGTGAGGGGGTTGGGGAGAGTAGTTTAGCAGAGCACAAAGGAATATCGACTTTATATATTACCATCAATAGATAGGAATAGAGTATGAAGTTGAAAAAAGGTTGCCAGTTGTTCTAAATGTCATCAATAATGCTTGACCACTAAAGTTGATTCAATGCAGTGAATATAAGTAATTATTTTATCTATTGATTCACACACATAAATAGCCATACTCAACCATAAGCAATATGCCTCGTTTGGGTCAGTAGGCCTGGTGCAAATTTCCGTGTCCAGTTATACAACTTGAAGTAATTTACATCCTGCGAAAATAAGCAACATACTGCAGTTGCAGTCAACCACAAAAGGTTCATATGGCTGTTCGAACTTCTGTTTCATTTGAGCGGAGTGTGTTCGTTTGTGCATTCCCAAGTTTACCCGTCGTTCAGAAAGACCCTACCCAATTTGATTAGCATCGAGGGGGGCTTACTTTTAGGGATTGAGACTGTACAGTCTACGACAGAACTGTTGACCATGGCCTGAGGCAGTGTGTTAGTTCACTTATCTTTTAATAGATGGCCCTTTAATCGCTTCTAATAAAAGGGGCGGGGTTAATACAGAGGTTTGAAGGAGGAGGAGACAAACGTGTGTGTGTGTTCGAGACCAGCACACATAATATGTTTAATGTTACACAACACACAGGCTATATTATAAGAATATCCCATGTTGGAAGCCTAGATCACAAATAAGTAATGCACATTAGGTGTTATGTTAATTATAGAGTTAAATATACCGACGATCAAATTTCTCTTCGCACTTCCCAGTCCCTCCTCCTGCCCTTCTTTTTTTTCACCCCAAGTCCCCAAGTCCCCAAGTCTCCCCCCCCCCCACCCCCTCTCTCTCTCTCTTACGCAGATAAATATTATGCGATTGCTTTAAATTTCCTAATACATGACAAATTAACATACCAATATTGATTAGTAATAGGATAACTAGCGAGGCAGCGAACAACATATGTTGCCCGCTGTCTCGCTGGTTATCCTATTCTTACTTAAACTATAATTCCCGAAGAACACGTCTATATCTGTTAATATATACTAAATGTAACAATAATATGTGTGAGCTGTTCAGTTTGAGACACTGGTTTATGTTAAGCATAATTCACCAAGGATTTAAGTTATTAATGTGTGTTTTTTTTTTTTTAATAAATTGGAAAATGCATACCATTATGACCACACCCATTTAATGTTTGGGGAGACGACGCTTCAACCTCTCTCCTCTGTCCATAATATGCAAGCACTAACCCACCCACACACACAGACACAGGATACAAAGCACACACACACGATAACATAAAACGCACATCACATACATGATCACATACAACGTACAGGGCACAAAACACTCACACATGATAACATAAAACAAACACACACACACACACACACCTTGGTCCAGACAAACTAGTAAAAGTATTAGCATTTTTGAGGAAGTGTTGTTGCCCTCAGTGCGTGCCATGACCATTCATGAGCCTTACCCCACCCGGGGTTTAGCTGGTCCACAAGGGGGTGTGACATGATCCCCATAGATAATTTGTGGGCCATCATGTCTATGGACTGGAATAGGGTCCAGGTTAGGAGCATTAAAGAGGTGGAGAGGAAAGTACAGGAGGAGTGGGAGGGTATCCGTCCCTAATAAGTTGGAAATTGATTAACTCTGTTCCAACGAGAATACATGAGGAGGTAGTTGATGCAGCTGGTGGGTGGAGTTCATATTGATTTAATATAGCCTATATACATTGCAAAAGTTGTGTTTACCTTTTAAACCATTTATATATATTATATAATGTATGTGTGTTTCCAATGTTCACCGTAAACATAATAATGGTGAAATATTAAAATATTGAATACAATTCACGGTAGCATAGCTGCTGCATAGGCCTACACAAAACTTAACGACATCCATCAACATACCCATATTCCTCACCAAGCCCTCTATAACCCATCATCTCCTGACATCACCTTTTGCTCCCCAGAACTCGCCCCCACAACATCCTGGAGGGTGGTCAGAACCTTAGGCTCTGACCACCTCCCGATCATTATCACCACCAAAACCAGACTCACCCCAGCTAGCCACAAACACACATACACCAATTATAAAAGAGCTAACTGGGAAGCATTCACAAATGAGACAGAACAACACTTCACAACTCTAAACAGTACACCCATCACTAACATCAACAATGCTGTACACATACTCAATAAAACTATCCAAAACGCTGACAAGAAACACATTCCAAGAGGTAACAGGAAAAGACACAACCCCAACTTCACACCAGAAATTCAAAACCTCATCAGACAACGCGACATACTGAAACACTCCCCAGTACCCCACACACAAGACATCACACAACAAATTCAAGCACTCAACACCCAAACTAACAACAAAATACAAGAACAACAAAAACTAAATTGGAATAACTTCCTACAAACACTTGATCACAAAACAAACCCCAAAAAACTCTACAAAACACTAAACAGCATCACACTTTCCAATGTCAGCAACACAACACAATCACATGCTGCAATCACAACAACAGACTCTACTCCTTCATGTAAACAACAAGCAAACACTCTCATCAATCACTTTTCACATGTCAGCCACCTAAAACCTCACAAAGACGACCGACGTGTCATCCGACGTAAGAGACAATTCCCCACAGACCCTGACTATACACCCTTCACCAATCACCAGACAAAGCATATCATCAATAATCTCAAGCACTCACCCGCCTGTGGCCTAGACAACATAAGCAACATACACCTCAGACACCTGGGACCACAAGGCATACAAGCACTCACTAACATATCAAACTACAGCTATTCACACAACACAATACCAGACATTTGGAAGCATGGTATCATCATCACATTCCCCAAACCCAACAAAGACCCCACGCTACCCTCCTCGCACCGCCCCATCACACTTCTTTGCTCCCCCTCCAAAGTCATGGAACGCCTAGTATTACAACTAATTACACCTGACCTACCCCTAGCTCCAACACAACATGGCTTTAGGCCACTGCACTCCACAAACACTCTTCTCACAGACCTTACACAAAGAGCTTTCGACGGCATCAACTCAGCTAGACCACCACACAGATCACTATTAGCCACACTCGACATTAGTAAAGCCTTCGATGCCATCCCCCGCCACAACCTAACAAACAAAATCTACAACACAAACATGCACAACAACACAAAAAGGTGGCTGGCCAACTTCCTAGCAGGCAGATGTGCACACGTATCTTTTGCCGGTCAGTCATCTAAAATCAGAAACTTTCCAAACAGAGTCCCACAAGGATCCGTCCTATCGCCCGCACTCTTCAATCTGTACATGCACGATATAACTACACCCAATACGCCCCAAATAAACTTAGCCTCCTATGCAG
Organism: Paralithodes platypus; assembly: GCA_032716605.1. Taxonomy (NCBI): domain Eukaryota; kingdom Metazoa; phylum Arthropoda; class Malacostraca; order Decapoda; family Lithodidae; genus Paralithodes; species Paralithodes platypus. Next base: position 31,245,207 of record CM064509.1, on the reverse strand, counting down.
ATGACATAACACTCACATGCACACACCATGACCCAAAAAGAGCAACAGATCTCCTTCAACCCTATCTCAACACACTACATGGTTGGTGCACTACAAACAGACTTAATCTAGCCCCAGCCAAATCCACCGCAACCCTGCTCACAAGTTGGACAGGAGAACACGAATACATCCCTCAACTCACCATAAACAACACACCCCTAACACATACACACACACCCAAAATCCTAGGAGTAACATATGATACTCATATGACATTCAAACAGCACACCACAAACATTAAAAAGAAACTGACACCCAGACTTAACGCCCTCAGGTCACTTGCTCACACAAAATTTGGACACAACAAAGAAACTACCACCACAGTATATAAACAATACATAAGATCAGTGATGGAATACGCAAGCCCAGCCTGGGCTTCTAACCTAGCTGAAACACATCATAAGACCTTACAGACTATTCAAAACAAAGCCCTGAAGATCATTACAGGCTGCACAGCTACTTCACCCACAGATCACCTACATCAAGAAACCAAAATCCTCAAAGTCAAAGACCATCTGGACATGAGAGGCACTCAATTCCTGGCAGCAGCCTCCACGAACCAAGACCACCCACTAAACTACATGGCAACACACCCACAGACACCAAGAAATATCAAAACAACACCCAGCACACGGTATCACACACAATTATTGTCCTCTCTCCCTCCCTGCCCACCCCGAACCAACTTCCAGAAGCACATCCATACTCATATCTCTCACCGATCCATCCACTCACTCACAGACAACACGCAGCTGCATGCACGACCTCCTGAAATCCATCCTTCCGAATCCTCCCTTCCTCGCGAGGACAGAGTCCACCTGGCCAGGCTGAGATGCGGACACCATCCAGCTCTCCTGAGCTATCAGAAGAGACTGGATGACTCCGTTGTCGACGCCTGCCCGGGATGTAACACAGCACCCCATACCATTAAACACATCATAGAAGACTGCATTTCACACAACCACTTACGCCAACAACACAATCTACACTCAATGAGAGCTCTGTGGGAAAGCCCGATCGTGGCCATGGCCTTTCTCAGGGACTCGGGGCTGTTCGGCCAGGCAGCTTAGGGAACAACAACAACACAAAACTATAGTAAACTGTAAATTATGTTTGGAGGATAATTATAAAATTTAGAAGTAAAAGTAGAAAAGCCTAAACAACTTATATCAACTTTTTAAGTTAATATAAATTGTTTAGAAAGTTGGATTATCGTTAACAGTTCAATACGATGACTTTACAGTAAAATATTACAATGGGTAGCGCCGAACTGTTTACTGATCTTAGTAATAAATTACAGTAATGAAGCTAGTAATTAAGAATCCACCGATAAAAGTATAATGCAATAATCAAAGCGTGTCATATTACATAGCAATTAAGGTAGATTATGTATTGGTCAATCACAGTGCCGTGAATAATGGAATGGAAAACAATATATACCCTAATAACAAATTTTTGTTTTGTTTTTGTTTTTATAACAAAGACACACACATCGGCTCAGCTAAAGCTGTTTCCTAACTTAGCCGATATTGTCACGTCTTTATAATACATGAACTGTTCGGTATGTGGTTATAATTTTCTCCAAGCTAGATTAGGCTACAATGCGATCCAACTTGTCTTGACGCGTGGATTGTAACATCCCTTCTCGATCACTTTTACATTTATACGATTGTTAACACTAACCAATACGTCAAGGTTGGTAACTTTTAAGTGGTGTTCCAACGGAGTATATATATTTATTTTCTATAACAAATTGTATGAGATAATGAACAGAATACGAGTTAATAATTGAGAATCAGTAAAGGTAAACATAACAGTATTTGTAAAACTCCATAGTAATATTTATTAACAGCTTTGAACACGATGAGGAAACTTTTATATTCGGTTACGAGAGAGAAGGGGAGAGAAAAGAGAGAAGGGGGGAAATTGGGGAAGGCAGCAGAGAGAGAGGGAGGAGGGGGGGATGAGTAGTGCGAAGGACAGAAACTTTATCGTCGGTATACTGTATATAACTCTATAAATAACATAACACCTGATGTGCATTACTTATTTGTGATCTAGGCTTCCAAGCTTCCAACATGGGCTAGTCTTATAATATAACCTGTGTGTTGTGTAACATTAAACATATTCTGTGTGCTGGTCTCGAACACACACACACACACACACACGTTTGTCTCCTCCTTCAAACCTCTGTATTAACCCCGCCCCCTTTTATTAGAAGAGATTAAAGGGCCATCTATTAAAAGATAAGTGAACTAACACACTGCCTCAGGCCATGGACAACAGTTCTGTCGTAGACTGCACACTCACGCGTACTAAAAGTTGGTCAGGGCTGGGTCCTTCCTTCCCCTACTCCACCCTAGGCAGGTGGAAGGGGGGAGTCATGTCCAAGTCTACCCCCACCTTCCACCCCCAAACTATCCCCAACTCCCTCACCTTCCTTCTCTAGCTGGCAGTTAGTGATTAGCGACGATTGTTCTCATGTATTGCAAATTATTGTCAAACCATAATTGCACATGCTTACAATGGCTAACATTCTCTCTCTCTCTCTCTCTCTCTCTCTCTCTCTCTCTCTCTCTCTCTCTCTCAATATATATAAACCAATCCCGAACTAAAGTGGTTGAAGTGCCAAGAATGTGAGGGTGAAGCAAGAGATGTCTGTTATCCGATATATAGACTAATGTATACACTATTAGAAAGACACCATAATATTTACACCAGTGATGCCAACTATAGTCCGTTAATTCTAGGTTGGGCAGAAATCGTAACCTCTAACCTCTGTAACTCAAAAAGGGCTAAAGCAAATGAGCCGTCAATTTTATACACATATTCCCTAGCCAAGTCTTCCTATTTGGTAGAAATATTAGCTCCATTACTCTAGTCCTTTTTGAGTTATGAGAGGTTAGGGGTTACGATTTCTGCCCAACCTAGAATGAAAGGACTATAGTACGAGAAGCCTTTTATGAAATTAAAGAATCTTCTAATTGAAACCAGCATAGGCCTACAAGTAGTTTTCTTTGTAGGTGGGGTACAGTCAAAAGCATAAATGGCGACGCACCGATTTTTTGTTTTCAAGTGGATCAGTATGGAACGCAAATGAGACAAAAACAATAACGGTACTTTATTATTGCTCAGATGCTTCAGAAATCAGAACATGGCATTAACCCGGGAACTGCGGGGAGACTCTTGAGTTCCCCCGGCGGACTGCGGGGAGACTCTTAAGAGTGAGTGAAAACAAAAATCAACTTTTGACCGATTTTTTTTTTTTTTTTTTTTTGGCCCCTGGGCCATGCAAAATCTCAGTCCTCTACCTCCCCTCCTTCCCCACTTTCCTCCTCTCCTTCAGTTATCACCTATTTTCCCTGTTATTCCCTTATTCTGAGGTATATTTTCGTGCTAACATTAGAAATCCGGTTGGAGGGTGTGTTCATCACTGATAGCAAGCGAATGCAAGAGAGAGAGAGAGAGTATCGATCGACTGTGTCTCAGTGGCCTTGGGGGAAATTGGCGGGAAAGCAGCTTGCCTCACCCATACATTATACAACTCGCGGGCTATATCTCCGATTTTGACCATCCAAACGCTGTTTTCACTCGTTTTATTGTTGTTTCAGGTTAATACCTTTATAATCAACCCATAATAGGCTCATATGGATAAGTATTAATGCTATTAATGGTACAATGAATATGTTAGTGACGGAAACACCTCAAATACGTCAGCACAGGGGGACGTTTCCAATTACCCCCATGCGCACTTGTTAGGTTAAGAGGAGGTATTTAGTTTGTTCCCTGGACCTCCATCAAGCTTAAAATTACACCCCGTAGACCTCCTTTCAAGATAAATTTCCCGGCCGAAAGCCGGTTCCTCTTAAATTACAGGCTCGCTATCGCTCGCCAGGAAATAATCGACACCTAAATGGCACGAAATGTCTTAAAATTGATAGAAATGGGGCGAAACTTCTTATATCGCCAAACTAATGGGGCGAACGTCTTAAAATCTCAAAAGCAATGGGGCTAAACATGAGGGAGAAAGGGGTCAAGAAAAAAATCCCTCAAGTGGAAATCCCCCCTTAACCCGTTGAGCCCCAGCTAGTTATAATATTTTGTTCACCCCAGTCCCAAGCCATTTTCACTTATTTTTTTTGTTTGCTAAAATGGAAGACAAGGATGAGAAATGAAAAAAAAAAAAAAAAAAATAACCTCTGACATTTTTTTTTTGGGGGGGGGGGGGGGGGGGGCCGGTGGGGGGTTGGGGGGGGGGGGAGCTTCAAAAAAATTTGTTGAGCCAAAATGGAAGAGAATGGTGAGAAATGAACACACAAATAAAAAAAAACTCATTTCGGTCATTTGGGGGGCGGGGGTTCAATAGTTCGTCTCCCCCGCATGACCACCCGCCCGGGAGCACTAGGGTAAAAACTGAGTATGGCATTGTACGGCATACATCCTAAGGAGTATCTCACATAAATCTCAAGCCTCTAGCTCCCATACGACCGGAGTAATGAAGGTTCAAAGTGGCGGTAAACTAGGGGTGTAAACTATCCCCACTAAGCCCACCACCACCAGCCGCGCGGCTGTCTCGGCCCGCTCACACCTTCTGGCCCGGCTCCCCCACACACTACGGTACCTCCCCCTCCTATTCTCCCGCCATTTCCTACCTTACGAGCCACGTAAGTGTTTTTTATATGTCGGACGCACGTGATGCGTCGCTGGGAGTTGGTGATCAAAGACTGCCGACGCAACACGTGCGACGCTGGGTCTCAACGGGTTAAAGGTTCAAAGATCGAATTGGTATATCGTTATATATGCTCATGACTGTACCGTAGTTCGAAATACCTTAACCCCTTCTGTACCAGCGACGTCTTTTTACATATTTGCTAGCTATAATTAGATGAGTTTATTTTATTAAATAAGGGCCTCAAGCAAGTGACAGTCTTCGAACTATCTCACTAAAATCCTTTTTACTACCACATATCCTTATTAAACTGCACACAATCGTCTAAATATAGCTTGAATAAAATTAAAAAGACGTCGTCGGTACACAAGGGGTTAAGTTAAAGTATGAGACATCTTTGAGATACACAGTCGAAGATGATACGGTAGTTAGAGAGCGAGTTGTAGCTGCCTAAGAATGCCTTATAAAATTGACCTACTACTATTACCAAATCTGAAGTATCCGTACCTGTATATTTATGCATAACTTACATTAGCATAGGCTATTAACCCTTCTCTAGCGGGTGCTCTGTGGCCGTTTTGGGCCTTTCTGGGCCGTTCTGACTGCTATATCAACCATCAGTATGAAAGGAACTGTATTGCGCCGAAAACTAGGTGGAAATCGCTACACAATGACGCCACATACAGCTACGTAGCACTCGTGGAGCACTGACAGTGTTACCTCGAAGATGGAAGTTTAGCTGATTTTGCTACCTTGCTCACTTTTAGCGAACTATTGGTTACACTGTCATCCTCACGCGCGGTGGGGGAACTGGAGTTAGTGTGGGCCGGGAGGCCACAGATGTCGGATGTATGGATCATTACTATCCCACCCATTTTCACTCGATTTCCACCCTTTTTTCACCCGTTTTTTGCCAGTTTTTTCAACTCGACTTATGTGGTGAGCCGCTTTTTAAGGGTTAATGATATGACGTCATTACTATTGTTATCATCGTCCCAACACGGTTCACCACCATATCACCAACACACCCACCACCATCAATGTTATAAACCCCACCAGCACGACCATCAGCATCACTATTTCTGGACCACCACCGTGGTGTTGTACCACCATCATTAAAACAATCATCACCATCACCTCCTCATCATAATAGGTTTAGCCTACACACTACCATATCATTATCACCATATCCACCCCCATAGGCTAGTCCGTGAGCTAATAGGGGTCCCCGTATATCATCCCCCCCTCCAGTATCGTCCATGACCATTAGTGGTACCATTTTGTTCGGGAGACTCAGCCTGTCTCAGGAATCGTATTAGCGATGTTACCAGAAAGAAATAAAACAAACTGGGACTCACTACCCACTTCAGACATTGAAAATAGCCATAACATCTGGGATTTCCAATATCTCTGGTAATACTTCACATAGAATCATGATCTTATGGTCTATGCCTATATTTTCTTGCTCAAAGAATCAGATAACGAAATTCTTGACTATGCCGGAGCATTCAGATCAGATGAAGTATTGAGGGATAAGGCTTTGCAACGGCACCTCTTATTTACATTCTACTTTTCCTATTTTTCTGAAGCGTGTAGAGAGGGGAGAAGGGGTGTTGGTGAGAGAGGAAGCTGTTGGAGTGGCTTTGTTATGTGTGTTTAGTATGTATACGTCGTCAGGATGTTCCCTGACTGGGTGCGAACATGTGAAACATGCTAGGACGTACTACCACACCCACTAAATGTCCGCCGTGGCAGGGATTCGATCCCGGGTCTTGCAGATTCACACGTGAGCATGCTCACCACTCGACCACCACAGCTCGCTTTGTGTGTGTAAAAGCAAAAACAAAATACAGGCAAACAATCCAAGATGGCGGCAAAATTCGCACTTTTGTATGTAATTGCGTCATTACTTCTGTTGTAGTTATAATTAAGATAATTACGGTATGGTTTTTGTGTCTAAAGTCTAAACCTAGATTTGTATGAGCTAGGAAACCTATAGAAATAAAATATATACGATTTGGAAACAAATTATCATGATAGCATATTTCCACATAATTTAGAAAAAAGTACTAAAAACTGACGGCCAACACAAAATCTAACATTGGCAATAAAATCCCTATCCCTATAGGCCTATTATTGGACATAGAATAAAATAAAAACACTTATGAGCATGATAGTTAATTACTGTATTTCCACAAAAAATTAAAACCTAAAAAAGATTCAAGCTGGACACCAACTTAACACTTTTTCCATTGAATGCATCACAACATCATTCTGAACTACAGTATATTCAATGAGACTTTGTGGCATGAGTGAGGAAATAAATAAAGACAGATAAGCACATTTTGAACATACCAACTTTATAGGAATTCTTAAACATAATTGACAACAAAAGAAAACTAAAAATATCAATTCTATAAATTCCAAATTACATAACATTCAAAGATAGTTTTCAAACCTACATTCATGTCCATGTGCATGTAAGAGGGAGGAGGGAAGTAGGGATAGTGTAGGGGAGGGTGAGTGGACGTATTTCAGGTGAGAGTACAAAGGAAGTCAAGCAACAACAGATCTAGCTACCCCTCGAGCCTCGAGGTTGATTGCCCTCTAAATCACTGCTGTTCAAAGTATCCAACAGTGGTTCAGAGTGGGTAAGGGACAATTGGAAAGGGAAGCACTGCCTTAAGATCAATGTCCTTGGCAAGGTTAGGAGATGTTAGTATGGAACAATTTGGGTTAATAACATAACACAATGTATTATTATGTTCCTTCCAACAACCAACTATACTCCTAAAATCGATTAATGAAATTTACAAACACATGTGGCAGTCCGTGGATTCGAATCCAGGATGCTCACACCGAAAATCAACACCTTATGCATCGCACCACGTAGACAGTTAAAGAATGGTGGACACTGCCTACGATTTATTATGCAACTTCGAATCCTGCATATCAATCTAAGCATGTACACACATCCCAACTGCAACTCACGTAGGCTATGCATATGTGAATGGAAAGAGCAATTAATGGGGCCTTAACCACTAGGGAAGTCCTCTCGATAAATTACCCCTGAACCAATATCGATTAATGAAATTTACAAACACATGTGGCAGTCCGTGGATTCGAATCCAGGATGCTCACACCGAAAATCAACACCTTATGCATCGCACCACGTAGACAGTTAAAGAATGGTGGACACTGCCTACGATTTATTATGCAACTTCGAATCCTGCATATCAATCTAAGCATGTACACACATCCCAACTGCAACTCACGTAGGCTATGCATATGTGAATGGAAAGAGCAATTAATGGGGCCTTAACCACTAGGGAAGTCCTCTCGATAAATTACTGAGATAAATTATCTGAGAAAAAGGTAATCAATTTACAAATGCAATCAGTCGCGAGATGCTTGTCTAGGCGATGTTTAAAGGAATCAACGGTGCTGCAGTCTATAACATCTTGAAGGTAGGATGTAGGAGTGAAATCGGAGGGGAAAAAGTACAATAAAGGAGCAGAGGGGAAGGGGAGGGGGGAGGCACATGTAAGGGAAAGGCAGGAGGTGGTGGAAAGGAAACACGCCACCTAATCACATATTGCTTCCATTTCACTGGCATTTTTTTTGTATGGGCTATCTTACGGAAGGAATGTCACATTCGGCCAGTTAAACCTTTCGGAAGGAACGTCGCAGCCCTTGGGGTAACAACATAGTTTGCGGCAAACTCTTTGTAATAGCCGGGTAATTTAGATGGGGACATGGTAGCTTACCGCCAGCGGAGGAACAAAAACAGAAAATAGTACTATAGTATTTGTTCTATGCCGTAGAACTGTTGAGGTTTCATACAAATTATCATCAAGGAATTTTGGCGAACTGTTAATTTTTACAGCACGAGTGATTGGTATCTGGACTACTGCCCCTCAGCAAAGTTTCATTAAAATATATGTACGGATTATTTATAAGTACCAGTAGGTTAGAACATGGTATCGTTACCGTACTGGTACATTATCTAATTAATTAATTTCACTTCCAACACCAAATACCTCCCAATGAAATTAATGAAAGTATGAGATCCTACCGGGATTCGAACCTGGGTTGCCAAATAGACCTTAAACATTCTAACCATTACACCATCAAGACAGTTATAAGTACAGAACATGACCACGATTGATATCCATTTATCGATTACTGGATATTAATCTAATCATGTACGGTACTCAACTGCACTACGAATAGCCTAATGCTTAAGCGAAAGGAAAAAACAAAAAATTATGGGGCACAGATCACTTAGGACTGACCTCGCTATATTGATAATGTATTTATCTATTTCACTCCCAACACCAAATATATCCCAATTAAATTAATGAAAGCATGTGATCCTACCGGGATTCGAACCTGGGTTACCACATACAGATCTTAAACACTCTAACCATTACACCATCAAGACAGTTATAATTACAGCACATGACCACAATTGATATCGATTTATCAAATACTTGATATTAATCTAATTATGTACTTTACCCAACTGCACTATGATTAGCCTAATGCTTAAGCGAAAGGAAAGAATAATTTATGGGGCACAGATCACTTAGGACCGACCTTATATTAGTTTGGTTAGGATAGGATTGAATATGCTGACTAGAATCGAATAGGCTCTAATAGGTTTGCTTAGCTTAGGTTAGGTTAAATTAGAAGTACAACAGGATGGTAAGAAAATTATAGGATTAAGCTAGGCTAAATATATTAGGGTAGGATAACATTAGTTAAGCCAGGACAGGGACATGTATTGTCTTCACCATTGATTTAATTTATCATAACTGTATTGGATAACTCATATTCTTAATATTCTCATATTCTTGGGCGGGTGCCCAACCCCGAAAAGGGTTGAAATAGGGGAGCTATCCCCCCGCCAAAGGCGGCTTTCTAGGGCCTTTCCTAGCTGATGCTGAGAGGATTGGGTTCTAGTCATGTGGTGATGGGCTGGTCTATTAGAGTGAGAACTGAGCAATCTCTGCCATACCCATAGCTTACTCTGACTGTTCCTTTTACTTATATATTTTCTAGATCTCAAGTGACGGCGTCTCTAACGTGGATTGACCTCCCAATCTACCAAGATTGGAAGCCAAAGCGTCACATTTTTCCCTTGCCCCTCAACTTTCTCTTCATAATTGCTGAGGGACACAGGGCCCTGGGTGGGGCTTTGGTTTCCCGGGCATTTCCGCACCCTCCTCAGCTCCCCGCCATGGAGTGGCTTCGGTCACCCAGGCTTTATTGTGGTCGGCGGGGAGGGTTCTGTGGGGGCGCTCGGTTATGGCCTTGGCCTTGCTCAGGGCCTTGGGGCTGTTCGGCCAGGCAGCTTGGGGAACAACAACAACAACAACAACAACAACAACAACTCATATTCTTTCATAATCTTGGATTTTGTTTAGTCCTGGTGAATAATAGGCTTACATATCGTTGGTTTATATTCATGTCTTTTATTCTCTTTAGTAGCTCACGTGTATTTGTGAGATTATACTTAATTATATTCATATGTTCGCTACGCATAGTCAACAACTTGTGTAGGCTAATGGGAGAGAGAGAGAGAGAGAGAGAGAGAGAGAGAGAGAGAGAGAGAGAGAGAGAGAGAGAGAGAGAGAGATTTACATATATTTACATAGATACACTGGCCACACAGATCTTACGATCCCTACGAGGTGACCAGGACTTAATCCTAATAGAGATAGCAACCCTAAGAGAAAGTGGAAGGAAAGGATAGCAAAGATGAAGGCTCTCTCCCCACCCTCCGCTCCCTCCGGCAATATGCCGTACATGAAAATAGTTAGAAGTGAATAACCTTGCAGGGCTTGGAAATCGCCTGAAGGAATTTATAGTATAGTTAGAAATGGAAAGGAAAAGGCATGCACACCTTCACTTTTTTTTTCTTTTTTTTCCCTTTTCCAACTGAAAACGTTTTCATTTCCGCCAGGTTCTCTTATCAGTGATCAGCTTCTACTGCAGACCAACTTTTCTGTGATATGTGTCTAACCTTTTTTTAAATGTGTATATCGAGTCACTGTCAATAACTTCATTAGGGAGCTTATTCCACTCATTAATAATACTGTGGGTGAAGAAATTTTTAGTTATGTCTAGGTTCGCTTTCCTGCCTGTTAGTTTTAATTTGTTTCCTCTTGTGGAACCTTCTTTGGCTATCTTAAATAGATTATTAGAATTTACGTTACTAAAGCCTTTTAGTATCTTAAAACACTCTATCAGCTGTCCCCTTATTCTCCGTTTCTTAAGCGAAAACAGGTCGAGTTCTCTTAATCTCTCATTGTATGGCTTATTTCTAAGGGAAGGGATTAACTTTGTTGCTCTACGCTGAACGGATTCTAGTTTCTCTATGTCTTTTTTTAAGTAGGGAGACCAAAACTGCACAGCATACTCCAGATGTGGCCTCACAATACTTTTATATAGTGGTACAACTATGTCTTTACTATGACAATGAAAATTTCTTTTAATGAAACCTAGCGCTCTATTTGCTTTGTTAGATGCTGCGGTGCATTGGCTTGTAGATTTTAGATTTTCATTGATAAGCACTCCTAGGTCTTTTATCTGTGATACGCTCTTTATCTTTTCTCCATTCATATGGTATTCGTATTTGTTGTTTCGGGAGCCTATTTGTAGTATCAGGCATTTGTTTACGTTAAAGGGCATCTGCCAATTTTCTGACCACTCTGATATCTTGTTTAAATCTGATTGCAGGCTACTTCTATCGCTTTCTGATATTATTGCATTTCCTATTTTAGTGTCATCGGCGAATTTGGAAATTGTTATTAATGCCGTTGTCTAAATCATTAATATATATTATGAATAATAATGGGCCCAGAACTGAACCCTGTGGGACTCCACTAGTCACCGGAGTCCATTCTGATTCCACTCCATTAATAATTACTCTTTGTTTTCTTTCGCTTAACCAATTCCTTATCCAATTAAGTGTGTTGCCTTGTATTCCTAGATTCTCGACCTTCTGAAGTAATTTATTATGAGGGACCTTGTCGAAGGCCTTCTGGAAGTCCAAGTACACTATATCAAGACTTTTGGTAAAATCATTAATCTTAAATAGGTTGTCATAAAATTCGATAAGGTTCGTTAGGCATGATTTTTTTGCTCTGAAGCCGTGTTGACTATTATTAATAAGATTATTATTCTCTATGAAAAGTACAAGTTCGTCTCTTATAATTGATTCTAATAGTTTTACAACAACGGAAGTTAAGCTAATGGGTCTGTAATTCCCTGGTTGTTTTTTTATCTCCCTTTTTAAATATTGGTGTAATATTCGCTGTCTTCCAGTCAGTGGGTAATTGTCCATGTTGGAGTGACATGTTAAACATTTTGGTTAGGGGTTCGGCAACTTCATCTTTGACCATTTTTAGGATTTTAGGGATGAATAGGTCTGGGCCGGGAGATTTATTTATTTTCAGTAATTCAATCTGTCTAGTGACGCTTGATTGGCTAATTTTGAAGTCAGGGAGCACAATGTTGCTTGTTTGATTAGTAGCTTGTGGAGTGTTCGTGTTGGCAGCAGTGGTAAAAACGGAGCTGAAATAATTGTCAAGTGTAGAGGCTATGTCTTTGCTATCTGTTTCTAGAACACCTTGAGTGTTAAGTATGGGTCCTATCCCGCTTTTGATTTGTTTGCTACTGTTAATGTATCTGTAAAATTGCTTAGGATTAGTTTTACTATCTTTAGCTATGCTTATTTCATAATTCCTCTTAGCTGTTTTTATTAGTTATTTTACTTTTCTTCTGGCGGCCAGGTATTGCTTACATATGGTATTATTCTTTGTTTCTCTCTTTAAGTTGTATAAACGATTTCTTTCCCTAATTGCTCTACTGATATTTATATCGTACCAAAGGGGTTTGTTTATTTTCTTACTGTGTCTTTTACGCATTGGGATATGTTCTTTTGAGCACTCATGAATATTTCTTTAAATCTTTCCCATGTATCGTCAATGTTGGTGAGACCTTCGAGATGCAGATTAATATCTTTTAGGTCATTTCTTAGGCTATTGAAGTCTGCCATATTATAGTTGGGAATAAAAGTTTCACTAGTGCTGTTTGTGTGCGACATATTAATTTGGAGCCTGACGATATTATGATCACAATTAGATATTAATTCCCCAACTTCTAAGTCAGAAATTAAATTTTCGTGGGTCGTTATTACTAGGTCTAAAATATTATCTCCCCTCGTGGGTTTCTGGACTAATTGATATAAGAAGTTATCTTTAATAAATTCGGTCATTTTTTCTGATGCATGGCCAGACCCTTTTACATCTCCCCAATGAATATTAGGAAGATTAAAATCGCCTATTATAAGGGTTTCTTTTGTTGATAGAGTTTTTTCTAAATTATTGTATAAGTCTATATCCTCTTGATAGGTATGAGTTGGACGACGATATACGACAACCACATTAATGTCTATATCCTTGTTATTAATTTTCACACATAACAGTTCTGAGTTATTAGAAGGAATTTGAACCTCAAGTGAGCATATATTTTCTTTGATATACAGTATACACCTCCTCCTCTCTTACCTACTCTGTCCTTGTGATATAGTTTATAGGAATTGATCTGATATTCGTGTGTGAAATCGATATTGTTGGTGTCTATATACGTTTCTGTTATCGCAATTATATCTATTTCTTCATTTAGTAACATAATTCTTAGTTCGTCAATCTTATTTCGTAGACTTCTGGCATTAAAATACATTAATTTGATTGCTTGTTTATTCTCTCTCGATCTTTTGTAAGTGGGGGAATCCGACAGCAGTGACACGTTCGGTGGTTGGAGAGAGTTTAATAGTTTTTTTGTTCGGGTAAAGAGTGATTGAGTCGTACGGAAAATCTAGGTGATGGTACGGGTGGAGCAGCGGGAGAGCTGTGATTGAGGGTAGGGAGTGAAGGCGTAATGGAATAAAGGGGAGGAGAGGGTGGTGCGAGATAGGGACGTAGCGGGGTTTGGAGGCAAGGAGAAGGGAGTTTGGGAAAAGGTATGGGGTAAGACCTTGGGGAAGGATTAGGAAGAATTAGGTTCTCTGAGAGAGTAGGGTGGCTTATCAGGCTTTTCTTTGTCCTGTCAGAGTTTGAAGGGGATTTGTGAGAAGACTGGTGATTATCCCTAGTTTTCTCGTGGGCGTTGTACACAGCTGCATTTAATTTCGCAGCTAGCCACGTGGAACCAGTGTGGGAGAGATGAATTCCATCTCGCTTGAAAAATTCCATTTTCCCTTTTACTTCATTAAATGGGTTAATGAATGCGACTTGCTGTTGGATGCAGAGTTGATTTAGGGACTCGTTGATGTCATTGGCCCTGAGATTACTGTAACTGCTTTCTTTCATGCGGGGAGGGATTCCTAGTATGATACAATTTTTATTTTTATTTTTTGCTTCTTGGATGAGTGTTTCATATTTGGTCATTATTTGTTTGCTACTTGTGTTACCCCCGTCGTAGGCATCGTTACTCCCTACACTGAGAACTAGGCAGTCTACACTGAGAACTAGAGAGAGAGAGAGAGAGAGAGAGAGAGAGAGAGAGAGAGAGAGAGAGAGAGAGAGAGAGAGAGAGAGAGAGAGAGAGAGAGAGAGAGAGAGAGAGAGAGAGAGAGAGAGAGAGAGAGAGAGAGAGAGAGAGAGAGAGAGAGAGAGAGAGAGATTATAATAATTTGTTCGCTATGTATAGTCAACACTTGTGTAATGGGAGCATGTGGAGAGTACAAAGGAGTCCAAAGGAATACAAAGGAAATCAAGCAACAACAGATCTAGTGACCCTTCTAGGCTGCTTGTCCTCCAAAACACTGAGGATCAAGTGTCCAAACAGTGGTTTAGAGTGGGTAAGGGAACATTGGAAAGGGAACTACTGCCCTGGAACTAATGTCCGTGGCAGGAATAGGAAGTTAGTAGGGGACAGATGGGTCAGTAACTGAGGGGAGGATAAAATAAAGTTATTAATTTACAAACGCAGTCAGTCGCGGGTTTGATGAGAGATATTTGTCTAGGCGAAGTTTAAATGAATCAACGGTGCTGCAGTCTATAACATCTCGGGGAAGCCCATTCCATAAGTTGACAACTCGATTGAAGAAGAAATTCTTAGCTTTTTGTGAGTTAAAAGATTTACCAATAATTTTGCAACCGTTTCCCCGCGTGTAATTAGATTGGTCGATAGTGAAGTACTTACTATAGTTCATATTGTCGATGTCTTTGATGATTTTGAACACTTGAATTAAGTCGCCTCTTAATCTGCGCTGGGTTAAAGGAAATAGATTGCATTCTCTAAGACGCTCCTCGTATGGTTTGTTCTTTAGGCTAGGTATCATTTTGGTAACTCTACGTTGAACTCGTTCTAGCTTGTCTAATGTCTATATCTTTTTGGTAATAAGGGCACCAGGATTGAACGCAGTATTCCAGAAGAGGGCGGGCGGACTAAGGAATTGTAAAGGGTTAGGATAATGTCTTTGGATTTATGCTCAAACGACCTGCATATATATATATATATATATATATATATATATATATATATATATATATATATATATATATATATATATATATATATATATATATATATAGAGAGAGAGAGAGGCCTATGCAAATTTATTACCTTCGAATTTGATTCTGACAGAATTTGTTATATTTACCAAAAAAAGCATTGTTGCTGGTCCATGTGCATATATTTTACTTGTATGATGAACATGTGAACAGTGAAGGCCAGAAAATAGGTGTAAACAGCAATTATCTAATGAAAAATGTATATTAGTGGTGGGAGGGGGTGGATGGAGGCGAGAGAGAGCCACATAGATGTGCTTCCTGGGCCTGCTTGAGGCAGGTTGACAGGCCCAGCTATCATCCGCACATGTGAAGAGGACAAGGGAGTGTGGAAGACCGTGACTCATCATATTTCGTACAGGGAAAGGGAGGAATGAGGAAAATAACCAATAATTGAGGAGGGGGGAAGTGGGGGAGAGAAAGGAGATAGTAGAGGGTGAATATGCCACCTAATCATATATTGCTTCCATTTTGGGTGCCTGTGGGGCATTTTTTTGCATGGGCTTTCTTCCGTGAGGCCTATCGCATCCGCTATACAGACACTTCCGTGAGGCCTATCGCACTCCTCGGGTTAATTCCTCTTCCATTAACCCTTTCAGTGCAAGGACACCTTTCTTCATATTATGCTGCCTACTACGACATGCGATTGTATTCAGTCTTCGAATAATCTGGGGGATTTAGAGGGTTGTTTTTTTCCTTAGATAATTAATTCCCAAAAGTTAGCTAAGACAAAATAAAAAATATTGTATGTAATCACTTTTTCAGAATGATGATACCGTACTGGTTACCACTCCTTTGAATCCTAGAGGTCCTTACTAAACTGAGTGAAACGTCTAATGTTAGCTAACCAAACCAAACGCAGTCCCACGAAAGCCAGCACCCAAGGATACGAATAACGATTCACGTCCCGCCAAACTCAAAAGTGAATTAGGTGCTGACTAGGTACCTACGGGAGAATGACCGTCCGCCACTTCCCCGACGCCCGTACCTATCATCCCGTCCCTCATGAAAATGAGATTGTAAATCCCCATCCTTCACCAGCATCAATCCAGGGAAAGCCCGTATCCAAGATCAAAGGAGTTATGACCCCTTATTGGTCAACCAAATCAGCCGACAGACTCCAACCTTCACCAGCATCAGCCTGGGGAAATTCAAGAACAAAGGCACCGAGAGGTATAATATCTCGCAGAGAGATTGGCCCAGTCCGGTACCACCGAAACACTCTACAATCATCAATAGGTCCTGATGTGGCGGCGTCTACGCCGTGGGGCCACCTCCCGAGGCTGCCAACCGCGGATGCCGGCCGACCCTCCACGGCCGAAGACAAAATCAACGACCAGTGGAGGAAAACCGGATGCCGGCCGCGGGGAGCAGTTTCGGGAGCCAAACCGTCACAACCATCCCCTGCCCCCTCTCTGGGGGCACGGGTCCTTGGAGCGGCTTCGGTCGCGCCGGGAATTTCCACACCTCTCACACTACACACATCACACAGTTTTTCCTACACCGAGAAATGACTCTCCGGCTGTCATTTCTCGAAGACTTCTTCTAGCCGGAGACATTGAGAGCAACCCAGGACCCACGTACACATACATATGTCCAACTTGCTCAAAACCCATCACTTCGAGTCGCCATACTAAGGGTTCAGTTCTCTGCAATTCATGCGGGAACTGGACCCACTTCACCTGCACAACACTTGCCTCCAAGAAACACTACACAAACACCTGGACCTGTTCCTCATGCCCCTTCCTCTCCCAGTCAAATCCCTCACCTAAAACCCGTCCACCTCTCCTCCCAGCCCCCCTAACCTTCCCATATCATCCACTCCCCCCCCTAAAACCCGTCCACCTCTCCTCCCTAACCCACCTAACCTTCCCATACCATCCACATCCTCAACTCAACACACCACACCCCATCCTAATCCATTCCAACCCCCATCTCCTGCTCCCCAATCCCCACCCCCACCTTACCCATCCCAACCCCCAGCCCCTCCCTCACCCCCACCCCCACCCCCACCCCATCCTCGTGCAACAGCACCCAACATACATCGTGCACATAACATTAACATTCTTCAACTGAACATAGATGGCATCAACACAAAGAAACACGAACTCTCACACTTCATCAAACAACACAACATACACATTGCCATCTTACAAGAAACAAAACTCTGCACAACACAAAAAACACCCACATTTCATAATTTCACCACCATCAGACAAGACCGGGCTGTCGGCAGGGGCGGTGGACTCATCACCCTGGTACACAAAGAAATATCATACATAGTAACCAGTGTACAAACCAAATCCCTCCTCCCCCCAAATGATAACACAACAGAAATACAATCAATTAAAATACGCACTGGCAACAACTCCAACATAACCATCATAAACACATACATCCCTCCCCAAACATCCCCTACAGTACCAAATGAATACAGACCACACTTACAACACATCACAAACACCCCACACACCATCCTGGGTGGTGACTTCAACGCCAAGACGTCGGCCTGGTTTGTCGACAACCCCGACACAGACAGAGGGCTGGTACTACAAAACCAAACCGATAACCTCATCATCCTTAACGACATCCATCAACATACCCATATTCCTCACCAAGCCCTCTATAACCCATCATCTCCAGACATCACCTTTTGCTCCCCAGAACTCGCCCCCACAACATCCTGGAGGGTGGTCAGAACCTTAGGCTCTGACCACCTCCCGATCATTATCACCACCAAAACCAGACTCACCCCAGCTAGCCACAAACACACATACACCAATTATAAAAGAGCTAACTGGGAAGCATTCACAAATGAGACAGAACAACACTTCACAACTCTAAACAGTACACCCATCACTAACATCAACAATGCTGTACACATACTCAATAAAACGATCCAAAACGCTGACAAGAAACACATTCCAAGAGGTAACAGGAAAAGACACAACCCCAACTTCACACCAGAAATTCAAAACCTCATCAGACAACGCGACATACTGAAACACTCCCCAGCACCCCACACACAAGACATCACACAACAAATTCAAGCACTCAACACCCAAACTAACAACAAAATACAAGAACAACAAAAACTAAATTGGAATAACTTCCTACAAACACTTGATCACAAAACAAACCCCAAAAAACTCTACAAAACACTAAACAGCATCACACTTTCCAACAGCAACACAACACAATCACATGCTGCAATCACAACAACAGACTCTACTCCTTCATGTAAACAACAAGCAAACACTCTCATCAATCACTTTTCACATGTCAGCCACCTAAAACCTCACAAAGACGACCGACGTGTCATCCGACGTAAGAGACAATTCCCCACAGACCCTGACTATACACCCTTCACCAATCACCAGACAAAGCATATCATCAACAATCTCAAGCACTCACCCGCCTGTGGCCTAGACAACATACACCTCAGACACCTGGGACCACAAGGCATACAAGCACTCACTAACATATCAAACTACAGCTATTCACACAACACAATACCAGACATTTGGAAGCATGGTATCATCATCACATTCCCCAAACCCAACAAAGACCCCACGCTACCCTCCTCGCACCGCCCCATCACACTTCTTTGCTCCCCCTCCAAAGTCATGGAACGCCTAGTATTACAACTAATTACACCTGACCTACCCCTAGCTCCAACGCAACATGGCTTTAGGCCACTGCACTCCACAAACACTCTTCTCACAGACCTTACACAAAGAGCTTTCGACGGCATCAACTCGGCTAGACCACCACACAGATCACTATTAGCCACACTCGACATTAGTAAAGCCTTCGATGCCATCCCCCGCCACAACCTAACAAACAAAATCTACAACACAAACATGCACAACAACACAAAAAGGTGGCTGGCCAACTTCCTAGCAGGCAGATGTGCACACGTATCTTTTGCCGGTCAGTCATCTAAAATCAGAAACTTTCCAAACGGAGTCCCACAAGGATCCGTCCTATCGCCCGCACTCTTCAATCTGTACATGCACGATATAACTACACCCAATACGCCCCAAATAAACTTAGCCTCCTATGCAGATGACATAACACTCACATGCACACACCATGACCCAAAAAGAGCAACAGATCTCCTTCAACCCTATCTCAACACACTACATGGTTGGTGCACTACAAACAGACTTAATCTAGCCCCAGCCAAATCCACCGCAACCCTGCTCACAAGTTGGACAGGAGAACACGAATACATCCCTCAACTCACCATAAACAACACACCCCTAACACATACACACACACCCAAAATCCTAGGAGTAACATATGATACTCATATGACATTCAAACAGCACACCACAAACATTAAAAAGAAACTGACACCCAGACTTAACGCCCTCAGGTCACTTGCTCACACAAAATTTGGACACAACAAAGAAACTACCACCACAGTATATAAACAATACATAAGATCAGTGATGGAATACGCAAGCCCAGCCTGGGCTTCTAACCTAGCTGAAACACATCATAAGACCTTACAGACTATTCAAAACAAAGCCCTGAAGATCATTACAGGCTGCACAGCTACTTCACCCACAGATCACCTACATCAGGAGGCCAGGATCCTCAAAGTCAGGGACCATCTGGACATGAGAGGCGCTCAATTCCTGGCAGCAGCCTCCACGAACCAAGACCACCCACTAAACTACATGGCAACACACCCACAGACACCAAGAAATATCAAAACAACACCCAGCACACGGTATCACACACAATTATTGTCCTCTCTCCCTCCCTGCCCACCCCGAACCAACTTCCAGAAGCACATCCATACTCATATCTCTCACCGATCCATCCACTCACTCACAGACAACACGCAGCTGCATGCACGACCTCCCGAAATCCATCCTTCCGAATCCTCCCTTCCTCGCGAGGACAGAGTCCACCTGGCCAGGCTGAGATGCGGACACCATCCAGCTCTCCTGAGCTATCAGAAGAGACTGGATGACTCCGTTGTCGACGCCTGCCCGGGATGTAACACAGCACCCCATACCATTAAACACATCATAGAAGACTGCATTTCACACAACCACTTACGCCAACAACACAATCTACACTCAATGAGAGCTCTGTGGGAAAGCCCGATCGTGGCCATGGCCTTTCTCAGGGACTCGGGGCTGTTCGGCCAGGCAGCTTAGGGAACAACAAAAACAACAACAACAACAATCCCAGTCTGGTCCGTATAAGGCCCGGATTTGCCCCCAGAACTCGCATTCACCAAGACTAGCAAACAAGTCTTCTCCTCCACTCACCAAGACTAGCCACAAATATTGTCCCTCCCTCCCTAAGCAGTAACACTCTAGGCTGATTGATGGCACTGGCGACTTGAGAAATTTACAGTACTGAGAAAGGACGACAGGCATAAGGCTGACCACCCTCCTTGTGAAAAGATAATGAGACAAGCTCTCGCCTGCCACAACCACTCCTAGATGCCGCACAGCCCAAGGAGTGTCCAGAGCTAAGCGCACCTCAAATACTGATCTCAACTGATGAATACTTTGAAAAACTCGGCATAGAGTGGAAGGAAGAGCTTCTCCGAACCTTCCAAGCCTGGTGAGAGGGTACACCAGTGTCGGCTACCATTCTGAAGCTGAACTCTGTTCCTGATGTTGCAGTAATTCCTGAAAATTAACCCTGCAGTAGTAGCAGAAGTCAATAGCCGCCACGGACTAAACCACCGCCCCTATCCCTAAAGTCGCAGCAACCCTTGCACTTGCTTAAGCAATCAGGAGTGCCTGAATGAGCCCTATGATAGCGTAAAATCCCCCGCACTAAATCGGTTAAAGACCGCTTCGTCCACAGAGAGTTTGGTTACAGCCGCGGCGGTCGAGTGGAGAGCACGCTCACGTGTGAATCTGCTTGACCTGGGTTCGATCCCAGATAAGGCGGACATTTAGTGGGTGTGATAGTACGTCCTAGCATGTATATCATGTTCGCACCCAGTTGGGGGACACCTCGACGACGTATATAGACTAATAACACACATACCAAAGCCATTCCAACAGCTTCCTCTATCTACAACACCCCTTCTCTGCTATCAGTATATACACTTTCCCAGCCGTATGGTCCTAGTGTACTGTCTGATGGCATAATGATTTCCCAACCGTATGGTCCTAGTGTACAGTCTGATGGCGTAATGGGATTCAAAATTAAATGTAAGGGTCTCATGTCCGAAAAGGCGGCTTTCCAGGCGACCCCGTCAAGGGCTGCCTCTGATATAAAGTTATTTATTTTGAGATCGGACCGGAGTACCTGATCCCACGTCTTTCTAGGTCTATCCCTATGTGCAGCTCCCACCATGTTCACAGTCCGGCATCTCTTCACCCAGCTCTGATCATCCCTTCTCTCTGTGTCCAAACCAACCAAGTCGAATTATGCGCATCACTTCACTGATACTACAAGACACTTACAGGCATCGTGGGGTCATGCTGGCCCACTTTGTGGATGTGGTGGTTGCTTTTGACTCAGCTTCTCATTAGGGGATCTTATACAAACTCTCTGGTATGGGTGTCTCGGGTGTTCCATTATCTTGGGTACGCAGTTTTCTGACGGGTCGTTCCTTCTCGGTCTCGGTGGGGGGGCGCTGTCCACGCCACGTCCCGTCCGTCGTGGGGCTCCCCAGGGCTCGGGCCTTAGTCCCTTCCTATTTAATAGACTCCTGTCTGACCTCCCCCGTCCCCCTGGTACGTCCCTTTTGGCGTATGCGGATGATCTATCCTTGGTCTGCACGGCTCCTACGCTGTTAGAGGCGCAGGAGTGCCTGCAGGCCGGGGTGGATGACCTGCTTCGGTGGTTTGCGGACTGGGGTTTTGCCGTCAATGCGCAGAAGTGCGCATTGATGTGCTTCACCTATCAGCGCAAGCTCCCCTCCCTCCTCCTTGCGGGTACGCCGGCCCCATTACATACGCAACATACAATTCTGGGGCTCCGACTCGATGGCCCCATTTTAACCTGGAAGCATCATGTAGAATATTTGCGGTCGTCGTGTATGAAGCGGCTCGATATCATAAAGAGCTTGGCGGGTGTCAGTTGGGGCGCGGATCGGGATGTCCTCCTGCGGTTTTATTCGGCGTACGTGCTAAGTAAAATTAGCTACGGTTGCTCCGTCTACGGCTCGGCCTCCCCCGCGGTACTCAAACGGCTGGATGTGGTGCAGCACACGGCGCTGCGTATCGCATTGGGGGCCTTCCGCTCGTCGCCGGCGGTCTTTTTCCACACGGAGGCGGGTCTTCTTCCCCTTGCTTTGGACCGTCATCACCTTAACGTCACCACCCTCCATCGTGCCCTATCATTTTCACCTACTCATCCTTATAGCCTCCTCATCTCTCATGCCCCTGTTTTGCCTCACGCTCCCTCCTGTCCGCTCCCGTTCCCCTTTCCTCGTCCGTGCCCTCCTGTCCTCCTCCTCCCTCTCCTTGCCCCTTCCCCCACCCCCTCAGTCTCCCCTTTCCCCCCCTGGTCTGACCTGTCCTCTATGTTCCACCTTTCCCTTCATGTTCCCTTCGTCAAATCTCAGGATAGCTCCTGTGATCTCGGGTTCGAGTTTCATCTCGTTCCTGGAGTTCGCTGAGTCATTCTGTTTTGTGTAGGGTTGTTTTGGTTCAAGTTTAGTAGTCTTGTGCTCTTGGCTGTTTTGCCTTGTTCCTTGGCCCGCCGGCCCTCCGTCTTCGTACTCGGACCGGCTACCGCCGCGCTGGCGTGCTTGGGCTTAATTTTCCCCTCCTTTTTGACTACGTAGTGTACCACTACCCTCCCTGCCGGCGGTCATGCAAGGGCCGGCGGAGGGAGGACAGTTGTGCAACCGTCTTTTTATTAGACTCACCCTGTGACGAACCAGTTTACCCCGCCGGCCCAGTTGGGGGAGGGTTGACTTGCTAGTTTTTCCCTCCCACTACGCCCGGTGGCACAGTTGGGTAACAAAGATTTAGCAGTGTCTAGCTAGCACGCAGCTGCAGCACGACGCTCGCTAGATGTCCACTTAGGGCCAGTGACTCATGTCATAGGTAAGCAGTCACGAGTGACTTCCCCCCTATTGAAAAGGGCGAGGGGTTGTACACGAAAACGACCTGGAGGCGAGAAAATGGTTGGGCTGTGGCTCACAAATGTTTTCGTCGCCGGGGAGTAAGTAGGATGTTATTATCACCTCTCAGGTTATCCTTATGAACATTGATTCCTGGAAATTTCTATTTCCAGACTCTTCATCTCCGGAGCAGCACAGCTGAGGAGGAACTGTCCCCGGCGGGGAGGGGAGTCAGTAACCATGCCTAACTTTTGGATTTGCTCTACACCTACTTGTTTATCTGTCCCAGTAGCGGCACACAGGTTGTGTATCCGCTGTGTTAGTTGTTTGGACAAGACTACCTTTTCATGGACTGCCAGTAAATGTCCGGTTTGCTCGGACCTTTTCGATGAATGGCTAGACAACCAAGATATGTCTTGCTTATTAACTTTGATTGAGATTAAGACTAAATTCGAATCTTACGCTGCAAGGGTGGCTAATACTGAATTATTCCGCGACACGGCAGAGTTAATGAGGATCATACGCCTGTACTCCTTTGATGATCCCTTCGTCTGTCAGGCTACTGTCCCGTCTCTGCCCAATTCAAACCTTGCTTCCCCCCATTCATCGGACTCCTCTGTCGGTCACTCCCCTCCCCACACTAAGAGAGCTCGCTCTGAGTCGCCGGAGATGGTACATCCTACTCAACTGGACTCACCTCAACGACTCCGTCAGAATGCGTCCAGTGTGGAACACCTACCGGCTAAGGTGCGCAAGTTGTCCCAGTCCGCGGCACACCTGCAAGGCAACGGCCACCCAGGATAGCCCCCTCATCCAGATGTGTAAGTCAGCGTCGCCACCGGTTCCCTCGACATCCGCTCCGACGACGACGGTGATTTTCCCCGGTTCCGGCGGAGCGAGTGCCGAGCAACACCCACCGGCGATGAGGGTTAGACCAAGAGTTAGGGTAAGACTACAAGGGTCTAAGTTAGTGCCATCACAAACTAATTTACCAGGCGGTAAAATTGGGCTCCATATGGCTCCGGCGCCTGACATGGTCCAAGGTCAGGATACAACGGCGGGAGTAGTCACGCCGACGATAGACACCACAGGTTTGCCCACTAGGCCGAAAGCCAGTAACACAAGCATAATAGCTCCTACCTGTAGGTCAGAGTCTGTCCCTGCAGCCCAAACTAGGGTGGAAACTGGGTTAAGTACAGTTCCACGGGAGGAGGGCCTAAAACCCTCTCGATGTGCTAGTCAGGCTTCGGGGACACGCACTGTAAGGCCACCAGAAATAGTTCTCCACCCAATAACTCTGCAGGATGAAGGTAAGGAACTAATAGAACCAAGTCCAATAGTACAGGTAAAGGGACCAACATTGGCTAGGAAGGTAAAATCTAGGTCCCTCAAACGACAAAGATCCCAATGTGTTACGGCGCAACAGTTAGATGATTTATTGCACAAGGTCCTCCAACAATGTGCTATTTCCAAGTGCCCTGGGGATCATACTGAAGTAACGGTCACCCCACCACATGAATCTGTGCCTGTCACCTCGCCGGACGATGAGATTGTGTTTTTACATTCGGTTCCCCCCAATCCCCAGTCACAAACCTCTAACGTAATACCGGTACACGGTCCACTCCGTCCCCTGTCACCGACCACAATCAATGTGATTCCGGACCCTGATATGCCAACAGCTGCGGAACTGTCTAACTTAAGAATCTCCGGCGATAGTAATCGCACGGCGGGCTTACAGACCGGGTCCGGAGTTACACCAAAAGAGGTCAAGGGGACCCAACCAGGTGTAAACAGTCCCAATCAGTTGTCACCGACTAGCAATCTGGCAGGTAACGCGGCGGAAACACAGACAGTTTCGGGCACGCGACCTAAAAAGCCAGGCCTTCCAAAATTACTATAGCGAGTCATTCGGCGGCGGAACCCTTGAAGCTTCCGCCGGATCCCGTCATGATTTTTGGCTCTGAGCCCATTACTCCACTCCCCCCGGCTCAGTCACAAACGGAAGATCAGCTTCAGGGTAGTAAAGAACCGGGTAAGCTGTGGCTCCCGGTTACATCGTCTAAGGCAGGGGCCAGGCACAGATCCACTTATGGTGAGATTCCAGTACCACCGGAATGGACCATTGAAGTAAATAGACATAAAGCTTTCCGGGCCAAAGACGACCAGGGAAAGGTCATAGGGGTCCCTATTATAGCAATACCTAACTCTACCAGTTATCAGTATTTTGTGTATGAACCAAGACGACTTGCCCCTCTTCCCCCAGATGTTCCTAGTTGCTCCGCTGGCTCTATGACCGACGATAACGATCTTTCTAGTGATTCCACTAACCCTCATGCCAACAATAACGATAATTTTCCGAGGTTGATTGAACCAGGGCTAACCTTTACCCCAACTCGTTCACAACTCGAGCAAAGGGAATTAAATCTGGGAGAGGTGGGACATGGCCCATGGGTGCTCTGGGATCAAGAAGTCCAACAGTTTGCTATTGACATAACGACCAATGTTTCCCAACCAATTCCACCCCCGCGCCATATGGAGTTTGACTTGCTGAGGCCACAGCCAGGCGGAGTCCCACGAGCTATATTTGAGTTCCTCATTGTCCCTCAATTAGAAGCTAGACACTTCCCAGTTCCTTTCTTAACTCCAGAATCTATTGAACTCCAACGGGAGTTCCTAGTACGGGATAACGCCCACCGGAAGTTTATTGGTTTTCTGCTCACTAGAGACACAGCTCAGGCCATTGCTAAACCAATCCCCAATCCGCCGAGACATCGGGAGGAAACTGTTAGAGTTTTTCAACAGTACATCCTGCCAAACCTGGCGGGTTCACTTAGGGATATCCGAACAGTCTTGTTTGAGGCAGTCCGAGCCAGACAGCTTCTCAGACTCCATATGGTGCAAGGGTTGCCCGAGAATGTTTATTATAAGGTCATTTTTTCCCCAAGCCTAACAGCATCTATGGTGGATTCACAGACTCAAAGAGATGTAAATATGATGCTTAGGGTGGCATCACACTAGGTTGACTTAAGCGGCGGACACGATAATGGTCAACGACGTGCGGTGACTACCGGTTATCACACTGTAATACCCGCTTGTTGGTTTTTGGGGTTTTTCCTCCCAGCTTTTGGAAGACTAACTCGCCCCAAAAACCCCCTTTTGTAGATCTCTCTCCCTACACCGCGCTCTGGTACAGGGTTCCGAGGTCTACAATTACCCTTACATGAACACCCAGGCCGCGCCAAGGGTCATTCCTGTTTCCGGGCTGCGTCCCGGCACAGTAGACTGGTTTTTACACCTTTGCTCCGGCGGTAACCTAACTTAAAATTGACAGGTGTCAGATATCTTCCGGCACCCGTTACACGTCACACCAACCGTAGGGGGGGGGGGAGCCCGGGTCAGCGACACAGGCTGTAGTTTTACACACACACACCCCCACCGGGCCCGCCTACGGCAAGGTTTTCGGCTTCACAGCCGGCCAAGGCCAGTGTAACCAATGTAGGGCACGCTCACAATGTGAGGGATGCGACGGGAAATAGTTCTACGGGCTGGGTAGTTTTTTTTTTATTCTCACTAGCTTAGTTAAGACTCCCGCCGGTCATTGGCCAAAGCTGTCCAAATACTCTACTGTACGATGTCTGGTAACTCATTGAGTAAAACATGTTTCAATCAGGGTAAAATCGCGGTGATTCGCCATGGGTATCTGGTCACCTAGTTGTTTAGACAGAAATGAACGAATAAGGGCATATCTTGGGTCACACGGCATAATGGGGCCTTGTGTCCCTAACACAAATAAGGATTTTTTTTTTTAGTTAACTAAGTCATACAATGAAATTTTTAGTTTAACTCCTCCATGAGGCATAGCAGGAACGTGACGACTCTGGTATGCAACAGGTCTTGGTCACAGGTGGCACGGTATTTGATACAGTTCTCACCTCGTAGTAAAACTGCGGTTAAGAATGATAATTTCTTCGGGGATACACATACGGTCGGATCGAGTAATACCCTTAGGTCGTATGAGACCACCAGTAATCTTGATTACCATGCCGGCCTCTCTCCTCCTGCAGTTTCCGGAGGGTCTGGACACTCTTGCTATGCCTCCAACTTATTCTGTGTTCTTCTCATCTGGTCCCCTCCCCCCGCCGGCGAGGGGGGGGGGGGAACCAAAACTTGTCTATTTTCTCCCGCCGGTGGCATGAGTAGCTTAGGCGCCGAGAACCATTGAGGACTAGTATACCAGTAAGGGAAGGTCACATTAGTCGCCTCAGTCACACTATTCAATGCTCCACCCTCGTGGTTAGCTTGTCCCCCCATCACACGTTCTTGTGGTTCCGTAAGGACCCCTCTCCGGTAGCACTGGCAGCAACCAACGTTGCTAGCCTAGTCAGATGAAGCTCAGCTATACATTCCCTCCGGTTTTTCCGGTGGTCAGCAGTCACGTCAGTAACAGACTTAGAAAACAGCGAATAAGGTAACAAAGGTCATCAGGATGTCCTGTGGTTCATAGGCTATCAGGCCACTCTGTAGCCGGAGTCCGTTTTAATACGCTGCAATCTTACTGACCATGTTAACAGCAATTGGCCTGGATAGCAAGGCCCTGGTTTCCCGTGACTAGGGTTATTTCCTTGTCGGCTTGTCACAATTGATAAAGCCTTCTCACTAACAAGTACTTTCCAGTAAGGCTCACAGCTAGCCTGTTTCAAAGTGTCGGAATACGTCCGACCGGAACCACAGGAACGATGGACTTAGATCTATGGGACTTAAATAATTAACCCAAGACCGATGGACTTCGATAAATTAACCTGTATTCAATTTTGGACCACACCGTGGTGGTTCACGTTAACAACGGATTATTCAGTCCTCGGCTCTTACATAGCTTAGGCTGCTCATGCCCCAGGCAAGGTGAATGTTTAAGTTGTCTGACATCATACCTATGCTTAGGCACACTCCGCTCCAAGGGAACGGATTAAGGCACCGCTTCCCATTTTAAACGTTTTGTTCTCTCCTTTCTGGTCCCCGGCCGGGTACAGTGTTCCGCCGCCCAGAAAGGATACGACAACCAAAGAGCGGCCAGAGCAGGAAATAGCATTAAGTGCCTCAGGCCTATTACGGTTCACTGTTTTCCGAAACATGTACATAAGTTCCTCCCTGATAGTGGGAGGGCAGGCGGATCCTTGGGTGCTATAGGATAGAGCCTACAATGGCTACTTGTTAACCCGGGAGCTGCGGGGAGACTCTTAAGAGTTCCCCCGGCGCACTGCGGGAAGACTCTTAAGAGTCAGAGAAAATAAAAATCAACTTTTGACATCGAAAAAAAAAAAAAAATTTATATTTTTTTTTTTTTATTTTTTTTATTTTTTTTGGCCCCTGGGCCATGCAAAATCTCAGTCCTCTACCTCCCCTCCTTCCCCACTTTCCTCCTCTCCTTCAGTTATCACCTATTTTCCCTGTTATTCCCTTATTCTGAGGTATATTTTCGTGCTAACATTAGAAATCCGATTGGAGGGTGTGGTCATCACTGATAGCAAGCGAGTGCAAGAGAGAGAGAGAGAGTATCGATCGACTGCGTCTCAGTGGCCTTGGGGGAAATTGGCGGGAAAGCAGATTGCCTCACCCATACATTATACAACTCGCGGGCTATATCTCCGATTTTGACCATCCAAACGCTGTTTTCACTCGTTTTATTGTTGTTTCAGGTTAATACCTTTATAATCAACCCATAATAGGCGCATATGGATAAATATTAATGCTATTAATGGCACAATGAATATTTTAGTGACGGAAACACCTCAAATACGTCAGCACAGGGGGACGTTTCCAATTACCCCCATGCGCACTTCAGAGGTTAACTCCCCCATTTATGTACCCTACTTAGGATTACCCTACAGCAGTGGTCTCCATCACGAAAAGAGTACCCCCCCTGCCATTATTTGTATCAGATATAAGTATGTGTCGGCGGGGTCTTCCCCCCTTTATTGTTTGCTCAAGAATGATTGTTGGGCATCGCCTTTTTGTGACGATAGCCATTAGCAGGCGCTTTAAGAGGTCCCTTACGGCTGAGGAGCTACTGGTCATTGTGATATTAGTTTACTCCCTTATGGGACGGAAAAAGGGGGGGGGGGATGAGAGTATCACAATATACCCTCCAAGCCTCTCCGCCGGAAACAGACTCCTCTGGCGTGGCTGATATGAAGCTAAATGAAAGCTCACATGTTGGTTTTTTCTTTTTTCTATCATTATGTAAAATGAAAGCCTATGTTAAAGCCATTGAATAGTTTTAGTTGTATTTAAGAACATTCTTCTTTAATAGTTACAACTATGCAAGTTCTGCTTGAGTATGAATCTGGTCAGAAATTGTCAGTTTTATGCCAGATAATAAACTATGTATAGTCTACAGTCTGTATAGTGATAAGGGAGCCAGGAATGTCTTGTCAAATCACTAGAATCTCGAGTTGAGGTTATGTTTTTCTTCTAGGGAGCATATCTTCTTCGAAGTAACGCACTGCTCCCATCACTTTTATATTTTTATATATATTTTATATTGTATGCTAACAATAAAGACTTATTCCGTTATACGAATTCTTGACTTTACCTTATGGTTCTGAGGTTTAGGATATTATTACAAATGTCCCCCTCCAGTCTTGGGAATTCAGGCAGATCGTCAATGATGGATGGGCCACTATTAAATTATAGGTTTGATTCCCGGAGGGAAGTAATGAAAACCTTAATATTTAGTAGGGGCCCCGTAATCATTGATGATGTAGGGCCCTCCCATCCATCCCCTTCCCATTCGCTGAAATACCTTCGTTGTTATCTTGATATAGCAGTAAAGGAGGTATGGCCGCATGGCGAGGAGCGGCTGGGTTGCCACAACGCAAGAAATTCACCGAAAGTGGAAAGTGTGTTATAACATTGTTTAAGTTAAATTTTTCTTTTTCTTCTCTCATTTATTACAAAGTTTTTTCGTAGTGGGTACCCGATCTATAGACGACTCCATAAGAGAAGTTGCGTTACACTTGTGAGGAATACTCTGTTCATCCCCGCGGCGGTATATTCAAAACGGCTGACGCGGGTGTTGAATGGAGACTATTATATTAATGGGCAGATCGTCAATGATTACGGGGCCCCTACTAAATATTAGGTTTTCATTACTTCCCTCCGGGAATCAAACCTATAATATAGACTTTGTATATCTGTAGGCCTGCAGTATATGTATATGTGTATGTCTATAATAGGTAGATATGTACAGTTCCGGCCAAAAGTCTCTCGACTCGTCTGGCAGCATTTGGCAGCTCATATTGGGGGAAATGGGGTTGGAGGTGGTTGGATTCTCTCCACCCTACCTGAGTGAATATGGCAAAGGGACTCTGATTGGCTGACTGGACAACATAGCTAATACACGTTAAGTTATGGACGTAAATACGTAGGTGACAATTATAGTGATTTAGGTATTCATTTGTGTTTGCCACAAGCTAATATAATCCTTTCATATAAAAGGTATTGATTTAAACCAACATCAATATCGTGAACGAGTAACGATCACAGCGGTAATCTGGACCCGGATTCACTAACGGTCGTAGCGTGCGATGTCATTCAGCAACCTACGATCGTTCCTAAGGGAGTGCGGAAGGTGTATTCACGAACGCATCGTTGAGCTCCCTTACGGCTCCCTTTCGGTTATTTTCACCGAGGCTTCTCTTGACCAAAGGCGCTTGGCCTTTGTAAATAAACAATATGTCACCCACATGACCGAAGCGCCAAGAAGAACCTAATATACAGTAATTCAATTTATGAGCTTTTCATTGTTTAGCATGGCTAATTCGATCCACCACAGCCAGCAGGAAGAAGAATAGAGTATCTTGTGAATTGATGATAAGAAATTAGCCTAGCTAGGCTACAGGGAAGCCTGTTAGTGGCCCAAGTTAAAGGATTTCTGACGGATTGATCATTGATAATCATCTGTTAGGCTAGTTGGAAAATTAGTGTATTATTTATACCTTAACCACAGTATATTGTTCTACTTTACCATGTCTACACCTAGACAGGGCGAGCCAAACCATAATGCCAGACTTTACTATGTCTATGCATACACAGGCAGTTCTAGCCAAGCCAAAATGCCAGATTAGCCTAGGCCTAATTTTTCAAAATAGGCCTAGGGTAATATTTTTGTATTCACAACACCTCAAGGCCTATCTACCTTTTCAAAATAGGCCTAGCATAGGCCTCCTCAACCTATTACCCAACAGTTGGCCATGGGATATAATGATAGGTTGAGGGGGGCTTTGTCCCCCTCATCTCCCTGCCATACCCCCCCGGCTGTGGGGACTCCGGTGACTCCTTCCCCGGCCAAAATAGCCAGTTACTTCTATAGGAGAGCTGTGCTGGATAGTGCAAGGAAGCAGGCACGGGAGGCGGCCGAAAGGGAAAGAGGTGAAGATGCTGATAGTGAGGATGAGAGTGAAGAGTCGAGCGTGGGTAGGCCTATTCCATTGTGTCCCGGGCCCTCGTCGCCCGCGGATGGTGCCTCATTGACCCCGCATGACCCACAGCCCTCAACAAGTGGTGTAAGTGGTGCAGAATTGTCCCCGCATGACCCACAGCCCTCAACAAGTGGTGTAAGTGGTGCAGAATTGGCCCCGCATGACCCACAGCCCTCAACAAGTGGTGTAAGGGGTGCAAGTGGTGCGGAATTAGCCCCGCATGACCCACAGCCATCAACAAGTGGTGCAAGTGGTCAACGCATCTCCAGAAGGGCCTTGTTCATGGCCACAGGGGGGCAGAAAGCAGCACCTCAGGCCCTAAGCTGTCCCTAAAACGCTCTCGTCGTCGCCTGAAAACTTCGGAGCCAACTAGCTCACCTTCACCACCCACGCCAGCAGTCGCCACCTGATGTACAGTTGGTCAAGGATGAAAGTATACAGTTTTTCGTCTGCTATAGCCACACATAGTTTGTCATGTTGGCAGCCCTGGTAGCCATATCTCAGAGCCCGAGCTCAGATGTTCCGAAAACGACCTGAGACCACTCGGAACCATGCTCTGTCCATGCCCGATAGGCTTCAGGCAGTGATAAACAGGATGGGGGGATGGGACAGATATTGAATATATAATATATAATGAACCAAAAACAATTTTATTTGTATTTCTTACCTACGTAACATATATTTTAAGCTATAATTCGTAAGTGACAGTCTATCAGAACGAACCAAATAACTCGTATATAATTTACGAATCCGATTTATTGCTTGCACACCAAAGGTTAGTCCCTAACCTTAGTAACTGTCTTCTAGTCAAGGAATGTTGTCTACTGAATATTTAAAGTAACTGGTCAAGAAGAAGAATCGCATATTTCTAAATAATTAATAATAGTAATAAATATACATTATAAATATTGATAAGTTATATCCTACGATTAATATATTATTAATTACCTTAACAACAATAATAATGATCATAACATTAACAGTAAATATATATAATACACCACCCGTTGAGACCCAGCGTCGCACGTGTTGCGTCGGCAGTCTTTGATCACCAACTCCCAGCGACGCATCACATGCGTCCGACATATAAAAAAACACTTACGTGGCTCGTAAGGTAGGAAATGGCGGGAGAATAGGAGGGGGCGGTACCATAGTGTGTGGGGGAGCCGGGCCAGTAGGTGTGAGCGGGCCGAGACAGCCGCGCGGCTGGTGGTGGTGGGCTTAGTGGGGATAGTTTACACCCCTAGTTTACCGCCACTTTGAACCTTCATTACTCCGGTCGTATGGGAGCTAGAGGCTTGAGATTTATGTGAGATACTCCTTAGGATGTATGCCGTACAATGCCATACTCAGTTTTTACCCTAGTGCTCCCGGGCGGGTGGTCATGCGGGGGAGACGAACTATTGAAACCCCCCCCCCCCCCCCCGCCCCCCAAATGACCGAAATGAGTTTTTTTTTATTTGTGTGTTCATTTCTCACCATTCTCTTCCATTTTGGCTCAACAAATTTTTTTGAAGCTCCCCCCCCCCCCCCCAAAAAAAAAGTCAGAGGTGATTTTTTTTTGTTTTTTTTTTCATTTCTCATCCTTGTCTTCCATTCTAGCAAACAAAAAAAATAAGTGAAAATGGCTTGGGACTGGGGTGAACAAAATATTATAACTAGCCGGGGCTCAACGGGTTAAGCATAATACTACTACTACTACTAATAATAATAATAATAATAATAATGATGCATTTATATTGTTAATATTTTATATAATATAAACCTAGAAATATTTAATAATAACCGAAATTATTGTAATAATGATAGTAATATTATATACCGGTATAATAGTAGTAGTGCATCTCCGTTACTGAACAAAGCTGTAAGTTTATGTTACAGTCTTCACAACTGCTAAACAACTCCTCCTAATGGGCGTCACCAGAAAGTTATCTCTACCAATGAAAACCCCATGTGTGTTGGGATGGTTTGGGCTAGTGGAAAGGCTGTCATGGCTGCCAACATGACAAACCATGTGTGGCTATAGCAGACGAAAAACTGTATACTTTCATCCTTGACCAACTGTACCACCAACAAGTGACGACCAGGATCCCACCTATGACCCAGAAGATACCCACGAATATGGCCGCCCTTCAAGATTTATGGACGACCACAGTGCAGATTCTGGGCAGGATAATTATGACCTGCCAGATGGCCCTGTTGTGGACGAAGCTGAGTGGTTGGACGACCCAGCACCCCGCCGTGGCCCTGGACGTCCCCGTGCTCGGGGTGGCCGTGCCCTTGGACGTGGACGTGGCCGTGCCAGGGGCCCTGCTGGTCAGCATGGGCATGGGCGTGGCCAGGCCGCCCCTGCTGCTGCCCGTCCCCGTGCCAGGCATGCTGATGTCTGGACGTGGGAGGATGGGGCCACCTTTCAGCCACAAGATGCCACATTCGATGACGCCCAAAATTCCGCAGGGATTGATCCATCTTTCCCTGGGGGACCCAACTCATCACCTGCCCAGCTTTTCAAAGCCTTTTTCGACAATGAGGTAATGTCATTTGTTGTCGATGAGACCAATAAGCAGAAGGGCCTCAGTGACCACCTCAGCGGCAAGACCCATAGTTCCCACATGAAGGCCTGGAAGCCTGTCACCATTGCCCAAATGTATGTGTTCATAGCACTGACCATGCTCATGGCACATGTGAAGAAGCATCGGCTGGCAGACTACTGGATCACAGGCGACATAATTGCCACACCTGCTTTTGGAAAACTTATGTCCCGGGACCGCTACTTCGCCATACTTGGTAGCCTGCACTTCGTTACCAACACCGATGTACACCAAACAGACCGCCTGTGGAAGATAAGGGGATTCTACGACATGATGAAGGCCAAGTTTTCCACATTCTTGAAGCCTTTTCAAAAGGTTGTGATCGACGAGTCTCTTGTGCTATTCCGGGGGAACCTTCACTTCCGGCAGTACATTCCCTCCAAGAGACATCGATTCGGCATCAAGCTCTTCGTCCTCTGTGACTGTAAGATGGGTTATGTGCTGGACTTCATTGTCTACAGTGGGAAGGAGGGTGAGGTTCTTGCAGATCAAGAAATAGGGTTCGGTGGAGCAGTGGTGAAGGCGATGATGGATCGCTACTTCAACAAGAACCACATACTCTACACGGACAACTACTATACGTCCCCCATCCTCACCAAGTACCTGAACAGGCAGCAAACCCAGACTGTGGGCACAGTACGGGGGACGAGGAAGAACATGCCGGAATTCCCCAAAAAGACAAAGAAGGACATCTTCCTCAAGCAACATGGTCCGATGCTGGCAATCCATTGGCACGACCAAAGGAAGGTCAACATGATGAGCACCATCCACAAGGGCAACCTGGTTGACTCTGGCAAAGTCAACCACAGGACCAGGGAGCCCATCATGAAGCCAGACGCAGTTATGGACTACAACATAGACATGCGTCTGGTTGACAAGTCAGACATGCAGGTCGGCTTCATCGACTGCCTGCGGACCTCCTGCAGGTGGTATAAGAAGTTCTTCCTGCAAATGATGGATGTGTCTGTACTCAACTCGTACAACCTGTACAAGTTGATGAACCCCACAATGCCCAGGAAGTACACCAACCTTCGGAGATTCCAGGAACAGCTCATTCTGGATCTCATAGGGGAATATGCCGTGCCTGAGGATGCCCCACGAGCTCAACATATGCCAGGAGCTGGCACCATGGACCGCACATACGCTTCCGAACACCACAGGAAGCACAGGATCGTCGCCCTTCCAGTAGCTGCTGGTCGCAAGACCCAGAAACGGTGCCATGTCTGCAGCCACACCACCCGAAGACCCCAGACAACCACCAAAACGTTGTATCAGTGCCAGGAATGTCAGGTAGCACTGTGCATTACGCCTTGCCACGATGATTTCCACATCCTGGTAAACTTCTAAGTGGCACTGACCCTGAGAACACTAGTGAAAGTGACACTAGAACAATAAAACACTATGTGCAAGTGAAAGAGACACTATTCTATAATTATTATAAGTGAAAGTGACACTAACAACAATATAACAATATGTGCAAGTGAAAGAGACACAACAACTATATATTAGAGTAACTATTCAATAAGTATTTATAAGTGAAACCTGTAAAAAATGAAAGTGACACTAAAAACAATATAACAATATGTGCAAGTGAAAGAGACACAACAACTATATATTAGAGTAACTATTCAATAAGTATTTATAAGTGAAACCTGTAAAAAGTTAAAATGACACAAAAACAATATAACAATATGTCTAAGTGAAAGAAACAACCAAATGTAAAAATTACAAGTGTCAAATACGATACCGTACGGTACTGTACGCTTGCGTAGCCTAGCCTCTAAACCTAGTAAGTGAAAGTGACACAAAATGTATAAGTAATAATAACTCAATAATAACAGTGAGTGACAATAATTCATAACAAGAAGAGTAATAAAAGTGAAAGTGACACAATACTATTACAATAACAGTGAAAGTGACACAATAATATTACAATAACACTGAAAGCGCTGAAAATATGTTATATAAAGTTTCATATAACTTAAATAATGGTTGAACAAGTAATAAATGACACAATAATATCACATTATCTCCATAAATACATAATATCGTGAACCGGTACAAAAGCCACGGGAGCGACGAATGACTTGGTGCGTGCTAGCCAGGGCCGCGGCGAAGCGTTCGGACACAGGCGAAAATATGCGGGAAATTACCTCCATTCCCATCATCATATCTCGGCAACCACTTGTCGTAGCGATTTCAACTCAACGCCATTCTACAGACGAAGGTTGGTTCTACACTATGCAATTTAGTTGACTGCTCTAGGTGGTCTCAATCAGTAGATATCGAACTGTGAACTTAGCCATTTTTCAGGAATACCCCCGGACACGACGATCGCCTCATATAAGAGCCCCCGGATCCGGAGGGTTAAGGATACAAATATATTCATACTTTGTATTAAATGCCTTAATGGTGTTGTAAACACAAGTTAACAATCATATTGCGCTATTATTGCCTCAATAATGACTTAGTGTCATAAAGAGCTATACTGCAGACGAATTTGTTATGGTCGCGGGTTGTGTTATCGATATTTGTGTACCTATATCCGGGTCAAATTCATGTAAGGGTGGTCTGGACCACCCTTTGCGAAAGGGGCTTCCTACGATCAAAGATGGCCACTACGACGCTTCGTGAATACCAGCGTTGAGTCGTAAGGGAACGGTGAGGGAGTTTTCGGATCGTACAACCGTTAGTGAATCCACCTCCTGTGCCTCAAGATTAACCATTTTAGACCAGGATAGATGGATTTATCATATTTCGCCCTCGGCAAATTATTTTTATCAATTTAGGAAATATATCTTGGGCCGGGTTAAACAGTTTTCTTAACCCTCTGAAGATTATTATTTATGAAACTATTTTTATAGTATATTCTAGCTATCATCAGACGATTTTATTCCGAGTTGGAATGGGATATGGGCGTCAGAGGGTTGATTAGGCCCGTCTTTGCCCTTATAACTCCCACAGATCCTTCCTGAACTTTATAAAGTCGTCTATTGAAAACTAGAGTTATGTAAGTATCATAATGCGTCAAGATCGTCACAGGGTTCATTTCCTGATGAATATAAGCGTAACCGGCACTGGATAACACCTTTAAGTTTTAACACAACAGGAAATTCACTTCTTCATTCCCTACTATACATTTGTATGTAAGCCATATACTATATGCTTACTATTAATGAATACATTCCGGTACAGGTCTACATTATATTTCAACAGCTTTTCCTAGACCTATTCGAATATTAACAGCTTGAGAATTGCGAGACATTTTGACATCTTATACAACTTACGAAGGGGGTTGGACCATCAAAATGGAAATGCTAACTCTATTATATATATTACATTTTACAGCAGACGGATACAAAAAAATATTATATACGCATTGATCACATCTACACGTGGTGAGCTGGTAAAGAGGAGGAGCGGGTGGGTGTGGGGGCTGGGTGGTAGTAAGGGAAGCGGTAGGGTTGTTTGCTGATTTGCAATGCCGTATGGAGACTCGGTTATTGACAGTGATTTATTATTTGTATTTCATTACGACGACGCTTTACTTCATTTGAAGTGAACTATTAGGAAATTGTTTTCAGCTTAGGAAGGATCTCATTAAAGTCAAATGGGTTCAATCAATCTTTTTATTCAAGCAGATCGTTCTTTAAGGTTCGCTGATCCAGAAGTAAGCACACATTCTGTCAGTGGGATTACTATAACGTTGTTGTGAAATATATAACATCATACGAAGTCAGGGTAACTTAACATAATTTTCCATAACTGAAAGTTTCATTACATTACGTTACATTAACCCGTCCAGTACTGATGCATTCTGTGGTATTTTGTTTCAGCTATAATGAGACGATAATATGAAGATAAGGATAAATATGTGGCAGCTAATGAGATTAATTTATATAGTATATAACCTTCAATTTAGTAGACGGCCTTCCGAAACTGAATAGAATCATCCACTCATTGTCAGAATATAATGAACGAGACGTCACCGGTACTAGATGGATTTATAAACTCTAGCGCCACGCGACAGAGGCCATATGGCACTGAACTAATATGCTAAACTTATTAAGAACAAGGATGTCCAAGTATCACGAAACAAGTGGATAAGATGAAGGAATGATATGATAGGCCACAGTGGAAAGCATTAACCCTCTCAGACATATGACGCAATTTTGAGCCTATTAGGGATACTTTAAAGCCTTTGTTACCATCAGGGGTATTTAGAAACCTTTAGTTTAGTTACTTCAACCTCTGCAGTTGTCTTTGAGTTAGCTGTGGGCAGAAAACTAATTTTGGAGGTAATTATAAGAGAGAACTCTATTTCTTATTGCTAATTTGGCAACCTCTGCGTCATATGTGCGTGAGAGGGTTAACTGTTACAGTGCCAGCGATGTATTCTAAACTATATTTCAGAAATAATAACGCCAGTTTACCTTTAATTATGGCTGAAGTTAAGACTGTTTTATGCAGTTGAAGACGGTCCGGACCTACCGTACTTAATTCAGAGGGCATGTTGAAATCGTATTTACACCTATGAGACCAAGAGTTGCATTAAACAATAAAGAAAATCGTCTAATTGGTGGCCCGAGTAAAATGGAAATACGCCCTGGGTCTCAAGGGTTTAACTCAATTTAATGAACATTACAAAGGATATATGGTAGCTAAAAGGATTAACTGACATGATTCATAGCCGTACGGCATACGTCCTTCCTAAACTGAATAACATTACCTAATATACGTAGTCAGACTATAAGGAAAAGGATATCACCGATACTAAATAAAATGACCTAATAGTAGTCAGACTATAAGGAAAAGGATGTCACTGATACTGAATAAAATGACCTAATATAGTCAGACTATAAGGAAAAGGATGACACCGATACTGAATAAAATTACCTAATAGTAGTCAGACTATAAGGAAAAGGATGTCACCGATACTGAATAAAATGACCTAATAGTAGTCAGACTATAAGGAAAAGGATGTCACCGATACTGAATAAAATGACCTAATAGTAGTCAGACTATAAGGAAAAGGATGTCACCGATACTGAATAAAATGACCTAATAGTAGTCAGACTATAAGGAAAAGGATGTCACCGATACTGAATAAAATGACCTAATAGTAGTCAGACTATAAGGAAAAGGATGTCACCGATACTGAATAAAATGACCTAATAGTAGTCAGACTATAAGGAAAAGGATGTCACCGATACGGGATAACAAAATACCACAAACGGCATCGGTACTGGACGTGTTAATGCAACGTAATGTAATAAAACTGTAATTTATGGAAAATTATGTTCAGTTAACCTGACTTCATATGATGTTATATATTTCACAACAACGTTAATCATAATAAAATACATTCGGAATTTCCTATCAATATGTTGTTAGCCCTCTCTTTATATCATAGTGCAGTTTTGTTTTTTACTTCACTTGGGTTCATATCAGATCTACTTGAATACAAATATTGATTTAACCCATTTGAGTTTAATCAGATACTGCCTATGCTGAAAATAATTCCCTTATAGTTCACTTCATATGAAGTAAAGATTCGTCGTAGTGAAATGCAGATAATAAATAATTGTCAATAACTGAGTCTCCATATGGCATTGCAAATCACCAAACAACCCTACCGCTTCCATAGCTTCCCTCCCTACCACCCAGCCCCCACACCCACTCACTCCTCTTTACCAGCTCACCACACGTGTAGATGTGATCAATGTGGATATAATATTTTGTGCATAGAGTTAGCTTTTCCATTTTGATGGGCCAAGCTCCTTCCCACATTGTATAAGATCGTCTAATGATAGCCAAAATAAGCTGACAAAATGTGTCATAATACTCAAGATATTTATAGATGGGTCTGGGAAAAGTTACCCCTTTAACCTAACAAGTGCGCATGGGGGTAATTGGAAACGTCACCCTGTGCTGACGTATTTGAGGTGTTTCCGTCACTAAAATATTCATTGTGCCATTAATAGCATTAATACTTATCCATTATTTTTTTTTTTTTTTTTTATATATTCCAACTTACTACCTCTCTGGCATAGGCTGAGAGCCTTAACATTCACCGCTTTACAATGAACAGTGAAGCCCGTGAGGTCTTGTTCCAGTCTAGGGAGTGAGACATGTGAAGCACGTAGAGCACAACGAGCACCTGCCATCTTGCCTTCACATGAGGCATGGTGCTCACTCATGGCCCGAAACGACCCCATCTCTGAAGCCACCTCGTTCCCGTGCTTCACTGTCTCACCCCCTACACTCGGACTCTCACACTTACACACACACAACGCCACCTGTTGAGCAGATAACTCACCAGGCATTGCACCCCTGTGGCATATTTTGAATATGGGAATATTCATACAGTGCTATTTAATCAGGGAACAATGAGGGTATTTTATTGACATTTCGGTGGGCTTGTGGTAATGCACTGACACTAGGTACAGCACAAATTCCATCCCAATAATATCTTCCCATTGATACATCGGGATTTGAACCCGGGACCCATGGATTACCAGGCCAGTGGCAAGACCACTCCACCACACCTCCCCTATGCGCCTATTATGGGTTGATTATAAAGGTATTAACCTGAAACAACAATAAAACGAGTGAAAACAGCGTTTGGATGGTCAAAATCGGAGATATAGCCCGCGAGTTGTATAATGTATGGGTGAGGCAAGCTGCTTTCCCGTCAATTTCCCCCAAGGCCACTGAGACACAGTCGATCGATACTCTCTCTCTCTCTCTCTCTTGCACTCGCTTGCCATCAGTGATGACAACACCCTGCTTGCAACTCGCTAATGTTAGCACGAAAATATACCTCAGAATAAGGGAATAACAGGGAAAATAGGTGATAACTGAAGGATAGGAGGAAAGTGGGGAAGGAGGGGAGGTAGAGGACTGAGATTTTGCATGGCCCAGGGGCCAAATTTTTTTTTTTTTTTTTTTTTTTTCGATGTCAAAAGTTGATTTTTTTTTTCACTCACTCTTAAGAGTCTCCCCGCAGTCCGCCGGGGGAACTCTTAAGAGTCTCCCAGCAGTTCCCGGGTTAATACACGATGCCGCATTTCTTTTTAAGTTTCTCGTTATTATTAGATGATTATATTCAGATTCGGAAGGATGAATAGTAGTTAAAGGTATATTTGAGTCTTTGGCCTTTGAATCCTAACAGTTCCTTCTTAACCTATATAAAATCGTTCAAGGATAGCCAGAAAAAAAACTGTCAAAATGCGTCATGGTCTTCAAAGGGTTATAGAACTATAATGAAGACCCTTATGCAAATTAATTCATTAATAGGAAGCATATAGTATAGGGCTTACATATGAATTTATATTATGGAATGAAGAAATGAACTTCCTGTTATGTTCAACAGCTAACACACTAAGCATATATTCATCATAAAATGTTTCACACAGCCGAAAATTTATTTCCTAAATGTTGAGGGCTAAATATGATTAATCCATCTATCCTGGTCTAAAATGGTTAATCTTGAGGCACAGATTACCGCTGTGATCGTTACTCGTTCACGATATTGATGTTGGTTTAAATCAATACCTTTTACATGAAAGGATTATATTAGCTTGTGGCAAACACAAATGAATACCTAAATCACTAAATTTGTCACCTACCGTACGTATTTACGTCCATTAATTAACGTGTATTAGCTATTTTGTCCAGTCAGCCAATCAGAATCCCTTTACCATATCACTCAGGTAGGGTGGAGAGAATCTCCCAAACTCCAACCCCATTTCCCCCAATATGAGCTGCCAAATGAGTCGAGAGACTTTTGGCCGGAACTGTACGTATCTACCTATTCTAGAGGTGACTGGACGACTCGGCCCATGGGACAGCTCGGCCCACTTTTGGACAACACGGCCACGACGGCGAGACAACTCGGCCCATTATTTGATAGCTCGGCCCCATGTGTAATGTGGGCGAAATGTTCGTTTATTGTATAATTATGTCATAGGCTAGTTCTCTCGATTCATATGTAGGTTAGGTTAATTACGAGTTGTCTCGTAATTAACATGGGTCCGAGCTGTCTCGTTTTTACTGGGCCGAGCTGTCTCGCCGTGGGCCGAGCTGTCCCGTGGGCCGAGTAGTCTAGCATTCATTATAGACATACACATATAAATATACTGCAGGCCTACAGATATACAACTATATATATATATATATATATATATATATATATATATATATATATATATATATATATATACATTTATTTATTTCTAGCTTCCCTTCTTGCTCCCTTTTCCTTCTTGTTAATTGTAATTTACCCTATTTGTTCGGAGTTTCAATCAGTTCACACCTCCCGCCCTCTTTAATTTCCACCCGCCATTTCCTACTTAATCAGAGGCTCGCCACGCCTATTTAATTGTCATTTATTTACCCCACTAGTCGGAGTTTCAATAGGTTCACACCTCCCGCCCTCCATTTAATCCCTACCCGCCATCCCCTGATTTATCTCAGGATTAACCTGACTTGCCACAAAAAAAAAAAAAAAAAAAAAACAGTATATATATATATACCGTATATATATATATACAGGGTGTTCAGAAAACATGTGTACAAAATGAAATGGGTGATAGGGAACACAGAATTAAACATTTTGTACTCCATGGAGGTACGGTATGTCCATAAATGCTTCCTTGCGGTGCTACAGGGTAGACAGTTTCAACGTAATTTCCCTAAATTTGTACCCTAACTTCTCTGTGAGTAATCCGTTTACATACAAACATGGTAATTTAATGTACACAACAGTATGAACATTACTTTATTAATGTCAGTACACTGCAAAAACAAAAGAACATTAAATTGAAGCGAAGATTAACAATCATTAATCATCAGTCAGAACTGTTTACTGAACGAAGATGTCTTATGTCATACTGTTGTGTACATTAAATTACCATGTTTGTATGTAAACGGATTAC
This sequence comes from Paralithodes platypus, assembly GCA_032716605.1. Taxonomy (NCBI): domain Eukaryota; kingdom Metazoa; phylum Arthropoda; class Malacostraca; order Decapoda; family Lithodidae; genus Paralithodes; species Paralithodes platypus. Next base: position 31,201,850 of record CM064509.1, on the reverse strand, counting down.
TCACAGAGAAGTTAGGGTACAAATTTAGGGAATTTACGTTGAAACTGTCTACCCTGTAGCACCGCAAGGAAGCATTTATGGACATACCTCCATGGAGTACAAAATGTTTAATTCTGTGTTCCCTATCACCCATTTCATTTTGTACACATGTTTTCTGAACACCCTGTATATATATATATATATATATATATATATATATATATATATATATATATATATATATACAGTATATATATATATCCTACACATATATATATATATATATAGCCTATATACATTTTGTTTCTATATTCCAACTGCTCTCTCGGACATAGGCTGAGAGCCTGTACATTCATCCGTTATATATTTAACGGCGAAGCCCATGAGGTCTCGTTCCAGTCTAGGGAGTGAGACATGTGAAGCACTTTCAGCTGCAACCAGCCCCTGCCATATTGCCTTCGCAAAATGCATGGGGCTTGATCGCTCACTCATGGTTCGAAGCAGCTCCATCTTTGAAGCTGCTTCGTCCCAGTGCTTCACTGTCTCACTTAAACTCGGACCCTCACCCCTATATATATATACCGGTATATATATATTATTATTATTATTAACTATCATTCTATTGTGTGTGTGTGTGTGTTTATATAATTGAGTATAGTTATTGTGCCATATGTAATTTCATAGGTTAGCCTATGTTACTGTTCCTTTCCTTGTTTAACTAAATGTACAATACTTGTATTATATACTTGTATTAATTTCTGCAACATTCGCGGACTTTCCTCTAACTTTCACTCTGTTGAGCACCATCTCTCCTCCTACAAACCTGATCTTCTCTTCCTCACCGAAACTCAGGTGTCTGTAGCAACTTCCAGCAACCCCTTCTCTGTATCCTCCTACTTTCTCTATCCTAGTTTCAAACCCAAAGGCAGATGTTGTGCATATGTGCACAACAAACTCACTTGCTCTCGTGTTCCCGATTTCGACTCCTCTGAATTCTCAACTTTATGGCTCAAACTTTCCTCTCATTCTCTTACTAAATATTTCTGTGCTGTCTATCTTTCCCCTAACTCTACCAACTTTCCGAAATTCTTTGACTATCTAAACTCTACAGTGGAACACATTCTATCCATTTCTCCTTTCTCAGAAATCTCCATCTTAGGAGATTTCAACGTTCACCACCGCCATTGGCTCTCCTCTCACACTACTGATCCACCTGGTGAACAAGCCTACGTCTTTTCTATCCTAAATGACCTAGAGCAGTTAGTTCAGCAACCCACCCGTATCCCGGATCGCATCGGAGATCGGCCCAACATTCTTGACTTGTTTCTAACTTCTAACCCTTCTTCTTATACTGTCGATCTTTTCTCTCCTCTGGGCTCCTCCGACCATAAACTTATCTCTGTCACCTGTCCTATCTCTCCAGTACAGCCACCCGATCCTCCTAGCCGGCGGCGCTTGTGGCACTTTGGCGCTGCCGACTGGGAGGCTCTTCGGCAGTACTTCTTTGATTTCCCATGGAATGATTTCTGCTTCCATGGCCGAGGACCCTCGGAGAGTGCTGAACGCATTACCGAGGTAATCCTATCGGGCATGGAAGCATACATTCCATTCTCTTTCTCTCAGACTAATGCTAAAAAATCATGGTTTACTCACGCCTGTTCTACTGCTGTCCGCAATAAGGAGGAAGCATTCAAACGGTACCGACGCCTTAAAACTCAAGACTCTCATTCTTCATATGTTTCTGCCCGGAATCAAGCCAAATCTGTTCTTCGACTTGCCAAACACTCTTTCATCAATAATAAATGCACTGAACTATCCAACTCTAGCTCTTTCCAAGCTTTCTGGCATCTAGCCAAAAACATATCCAACAATTTCTCTTCCTCGTCTTTCCCTCCCCTTTCCCACTCTGATGGCACAACCATCACTTCTTCCTCTGACAAAGCTAAACTCTTCGCTCAAACTTTTGCTAGAAACTCCACCTTGGATGATTCCGGTGCTATTCCTCCCTCTCTGCCCTCCTCTCTCTTACTTATGCCTAATATCCTAATCTCTTCTAAAGATGTACTTTCTACCCTCTCTGGGCTTAACACTAATAAGGCGTACGGTCCGGACGGTGTTCCTCCTGTTGTTCTCAAAAACTGTGCTTCCGTGCTGACTCCCTGCCTAGGCAAACTCTTTCGTCTCTGTCTATCCTCTAACGTCTTCCCTTCATGCTGGAAGTTTGCTCACATTCAACCTGTCCCAAAGAAGGGTGACCGCTCTCAACCCTCCAACTATCGTCCAATTGCTCTTATCTCTTGTCTTTCTAAAGTTTTTGAAACTATTCTTGCTTCCAAATTTCTTAAGCATTTCTCTTCTCATAATCTGCTCTCAGATCGCCAGTATGGCTTCCTTAAGGGTCGCTCTACTGGTGATCTTCTTTCATATCTTACTAACTCTTGGTCATCCTCCTTTCGGGACTTCGGCGAGACTTTTTCTATTGCACTAGACATATCGAAAGCCTTCGATAGAGTCTGGCATAAATCTTTAATTTCTAAACTACCCTCCTTCGGTTTCTATCCCTCCATCTGTGCCTTTGTCTCTAATTTCCTTTCCGGCCGTTCCATAGCCGCGGTTGTGGACGGCCATTGTTCACTTCCTCACCCTATAAACTCTGGTGTTCCTCAGGGCTCTGTCCTATCTCCTATTCTCTTTCTAATTTTTATAAATGATCTCCTTAACTGTACCTTAATTCCCATCCATTCATACGCAGACGACTCAACCTTACACTACTCCATTAGTTTTAACAGAACGCCCCAGCCAGCAATCCCTCAACGACAAACGTAATGAAGCCATAGAACTCTTAAATTCTGATCTAAATACTATTTCCAATTGGGGCAGAGAAAACCTTGTTAACTTTAATGCTTCCAAAACCCAATTTCTCCATCTATCTACCCGTCAGGATCTCCCAGCGGACTATCCCTTATTCTTCAACAATACAAAAATCAACCCTTCATCTTCTCTCAATATTCTTGGTGTCTCTTTTTCTTCTGCTCTCATTTGGAAGGACCATATTACCAGTCTTGCTAAGGCAGCCTCCCAGAAGCTGGGTGTGCTCAACCGCCTTAGGGGGTTCTTTTCCCCTGCACAGCTTCTTGCTCTGTACAGGGGCATAGTGCGCCCTTGTATTGAGTATTGTTCACATGTGTGGGGAGGTTCCTCTCACACCGCTCTCCTAGACAAAGTTGAAAGGAAGGCCTTTTGTATCATTAACTCCTGTCCACTCACCAACTCTCTGCAATCTCTCTCTCTCCGCCGCAATGTTGCATCTCTCTCGCTATTCTATCGCTACTATAATAATCAGTGTTCCTCAGAGCTATCCCAGTGCATACCACCTCCTTTACGTAGGGCACGTGGTACCCGTCTTGCAACTCAATCCCACCCCTACTCTGTGCAACTCTCCAACCCAAGAGTGAAATGTTACTCTCAAACTTTCTTCTACTCAACAGCTGAGCTCTGGAACTCTCTCCCAGAATCAGTCTTTCCCTCTTCCTATGACTTAAATTGCTTCAAACTCTGTGTGTCCAGGCATTTTGGCTCGAACGTCCCTTGATTTTGGCCCTGTCACTCTTTCAACTATGGGGGAGGCACTCGCTATAGGCAGTTATGCCTTTTGCCTCCCGCAATCACATAGAAAAATAAATAAATAAATAAATAAATATAATATACAGTAATGTGATAAGTCGATCTTAATTTTAACTATACACATCTGTAATATCTACTTGCAGATGTAACTGAGTAGGCCTATTGATCTTGAGAATATATACCGGTAATTTATAGCTACTACTAATCTACTTCGGTACTACTAATACTAATATAAATACATAAACACTGAATACAAACATAATGCATAGCCTACACGTCATACATACTGTGTGTGTATGTGTGTCTATACGATTGATTGTGTATAAGCTAGGTACTTTTGGTGTACAGTTGGTCCTCCGGTAACGCGTGTTTTGGTGGCACGCGGTACCCCCCATATATCCAAAATGTTGCTAACACGGTCAATACTTACACTGGCGCGGGCTCCAGCTGGGCGCCGAACCTTTACTCCCGACTTTCGTAGCTCATATCTCTTCAAATATATGGCCTAACCAAGTGTTTATGCCTACCAGAGGTAGATATGATCGTTGTTGTTCGTTGGGTGAAGACTAGAACACCCTACATTGTGTAGTTATTGTGTGAGGTGAGAAATAATAAGACGGCGAGTTATGCGGGAATTCCGAAGCTACGATTTTCGTAATTTACCGATGCTCATATCTCTGCAAATAAATGGCCTAACCAAGTGTTTATGCATACCAGATGAAGATATGGTTGTCGCAGTGTGTTGGGTGAAGACTAGAACACCCTACATTGTGTAGTTATTGTGTGAGGTGAGAAATATGATGGAGGGATTTCAGCGCTTCGATCGAAAAATGTCGGCTACTGCTGTGACTCTCTTTCCTTAGCCTAGCTGCCTAGCCTAAACGAAATATTTATTGGAAAATATCAAGGAAACCGGCCACAAATTTTCCTGTAAATTTGGAAGTCACCCATCGAATGAACATAACCTATGCATCATATTAACCCGGGAGCTGCGGGAAGACTCTTAAGAGTCAGAGAAAAAAAAAAAAAATTAAACATCGAAAAAAAAAAATATATACAGTATATATATATATTTATTTTTTTGCCCCTGGGCCATGCAAAATATCACTCCTCTACCTCCCCTCCTTCCCCACTTTCCTCCCCTCCTTCAGTTATCACCTATTTTCCCTGTTATTCCCTTATTCTGAGGTATATTTTCGTGCTAACATTAGCGAGTTGCAAGCAGGGCATTGTCATCACTGTTAGCAAGCGAGTGCAAGAGAGAGAGAGAGAGAGAGTATCGATCGACAGTGTCTCAGTGGCCTTGGGGGAAATTGGCGGGAAAGGAGGTTGCCTCACCCATACATTATGTAACTCGCGGCCTGTATCACCGATTTTGACCATCCAAACGCTGTTTTCACTCATTTTATTGTTGTAACAGGTTAATACCTTTATAATCAACCTATAATAGGCGCATATGGATAAGTATTAATGCTATTTATGGTAAAATGAATATTTTAGTGATGGAAACAGCTCAAATACGTCAGCACAGGCAGACGTTTCTAATTACCCCCATGCGCAGTTCAGAGGTTAATATATGTTTCAACTTTCGGGAAAAACGTTTTCCCCATTATCCAACAATCTTAAGATACGGCCCCCGATAGTGGGGACGGCTATGAAGCACAGGGAAATTGAGGGGTAAAAGACGAAAATAAGGGGTAATATTAGCCTAACCTAACAACCTTACCTAACCTAACCTAGTATATTAGGTGGGGGCTGCCGCCCCCACACCCCCGCTGGTTTGGTATGTAATTAATAAAAGGTTGACGGTCGCCAAAAGAAACTTGAATGAAGTCTACGGTATTTACTTCGCAATCTTCAGTTTTGGCTGTGGGTAACAGGAGGTAAATATTAACTTTTTCGAAGTAATTGAAAACATTTTTTCCGAAAGTTGAAACATATATTAATATGATGTATAGGTTATGTTCATTCGATGGGGGACTTCCAAATTTCCAGGAAAATTTGTGGCCGGTTTCCTTGATAAATACCTATTTATTCAGAGGTAAGAGTTGTTGCAATGGGCAAATAAACTCATTGCACATGTCAAATAACCTTTGTAATTGATTTAATTATTATAACATAGGCTTCTATGGAGAAAAAGTGGACTTTGTGGAAATCCCCAGAACACCAAGGTACCGTACCTTTAACATGTAAACATATGGGTTCGGTAACGCGGATTTTGCTAACACATTGGCCGCGTTACCGAAGGACCAACTGTAATTTGTAATTTCATGTGTTATGGTTTCCATTGCTGCTGCTGCTGCTGCTGCTCTCTCTCTCTCTCTCTCTCTGCATATTTGACAATATAGCATTATTAATTACAGTATTTCCTGACTGTCGCTCGAAATTCAAGACACATATATATATATTATAAATATATATATATATATACTGTATGTGTGTGTAATTTAATGTGTTTTAGGGATGGATGTACTTTCCGAGGTACGGTCATCATGTTTACATAGGGCGATCGCCGTGATTAACTTCGCGTCTATTTTGACGACGATTTTTTTCGGTTATTTGTCCCCTGCTGGCAATATATATGTTGATGACAATATGTCATGGGGGGGTGAGTGGGGGCATAGCCCCTCTCAACATAGGCCTATTATTGTATCCAAAGGCAGTCAAAATAGACAGGGATAAATCTACAGTTATACTACCCCTATTTTGTCGCTATTCTGTTGGTACTAATGGGTTATTATTATTAGTAGTAGACTTAGTATGGTTTTATGATGCACGGAAATGTATATTTGACTTTAAATAGATACATTGAAGTATTACAAACCTTCGCGAACCCATAAACAGGGAACGTGAGCTGGGTTTAGACCGTCGCGCGGTAAGATCCTATGTAGCGGTAGTCACCGTATTTTGTTTGCCCATTAACTAAGGATCCTTATTTATATCCTCATATCTCTTAGTTATTTTCTTCACTTACGATAGCTGGGGAGGGTATGAAATATATCAGGGAAAGAGAGGGGTTGAAACACGGCAATTAACTAGAATATAGCCATCTTGATTAACCAAGCCAAGACGTTGTGTATCCTTGCTTGTGATTGGTTGTTGATTATCGTGACGTCATCAGCCAAGGCGGGCCTCAGCGATGACGTCATTCCAGCCCTCGGTCAACATGTCGTCATTACACCCGCTTAACCCTCTCAGACATATGATGCGATTTTGAGCCTATTAGGGATACTTTAAAGCCTTTGTTACCATCAGGGGTATTTAGAAACCTTTAGTTTAGTTACTTCAACCTCTGCAGTTGTCTTTGAGTTAGCTGTGGGCAGAAAACTAATTTTGGAGAGGTACGGTATTTATAAGAGTGAGAGAACTCTATTTCTTATTGCTAATCTGGCAACCTCTGCATCATATGAGTCTGAAGGGGTTAATCTTACACCCGGTTAATTTAACATCAGCGGTGTATATGTTTCACACAACGTGTATTATAATGTCATTAGTGCACTGTGTAATTTGCGTCTTGATATTGAGGGGGGGCTTTCCCCCCCCCCCCCCCCCCCCCCCCCCCCATGAATTATTGAAATTGTCATCTATGTTGCCAGCAGGGGGTAAATATTGATTATACTGCATAAAGAAGGCGTTTGTAAACAGTGACTGTCCGAAAGAGCTCTGAGATTTATTAGAATGGGCGTTTTTTCGGTCAATATTAACCCCTTATTGGCGGCGCTCGACTTAAGTCGTGCACCAATTTGCAGCAAGTTAGGAGCATTATTAAGGCTTTTAAAGGGTTAAATCGAGTGCAAATGGCCAGGAGCGCAGCGGGCCAGACAGCCGACTCCCAGGGCTTACCGCCACCCATTAACCTAACAAGTGCGCATGGGGGGTAATTGGAAACGTCCCCCTGTGCTGACGTATTTGAGGTGTTTCCGTCACTAAAATATTCATTGTACCATTAACCCGTTGAGCCCCGGCTAGTTATAATATTTTGTTCACCCCAGTCCCAAGCCATTTTCACTTCTTTTTTTTGTTTGCTAAAATGGAAGACAAGGATGAGAAATGAAAAAAAACAAAATAATAAAATAACCTCGGACATTTTTTTTTTGGGGGGCCCCCCCCCCCCCCAAAAAAAATGTGTTGAGCCAAAATGGAAGAGAATGGTGAGAAATGAATAAAAAAAATAAAAAAAATATAATTTCGATCATTTGGGGGGCGGGGTTTCAATAGTTCGTCGCCCCCTCATGACCACCCGCCCAGGAGCACTAGGGTAAAAACTGAGTATGGCATTGTACGGCATACATCCTAAGGAGTGTCTCACATAAATCTCAAGCCTCTAGCTCCCATACGACCGGAGTAATGAAGGTTCAAAGTGGCGGTGAACTAAGGGTGTAAAGTATCCCCACGAAGCCCACCACCACCAGCCGCGCGGCTGTCTCGGCCCGCTCACACCTACTGGCCCGGCTCCCACACACACTACGGTACCTCCCCCTCCTATTCTCCCGCCATTTCCTACCTTACGAGCCACGTAAGTGTTTTTTATATGTCGGACGCACGTGATGCGTCGCTGGGAGTTGGTGATCAAACACTGCCGACGCATCACGTACGACGCTGGGTCTCACTGGGTTAATAGCATTAATACTTATCCATATGCGCCTATTATGGGTTGATTATAAAGGTATTAACCTGAAACAACAATAAAACGAGTGAAAACAGCGTTTGGATGGTCAAAATCGGAGATATAGCCCGCGAGTTGTATAATGTATGGGTGAGGCAAGCTGCTTTCCGCCAATTTCCCCCAAGGCCACTGAGACACAGTCGATCGATACTCTCTCTCTCTCTCTTGCATTCGCTTGCTATCAGTGATGACCACACCCTCCAACCGGATTTCTAATGTTAGCACGAAAATATACCTCAGAATAAGGGAATAACAGGGAAAATAGGTGATAACTGAAGGAGAGGAGGAAAGTGGGGAAGGAGGGGAGGTAGAGGACTGAGATTTTGCATGGCCCAGGGGCCAATTTTTTTTTTGTTTTTTTTTTCGATGTCAAAAGTTGATTTTTTTTTCACTCACTCTTAAGAGTCTCCCCGCAGTTCCCGGGTTAACTCATGTTCCCTGTGTTCTCGAGAGGCCGACAGTGTAGCCAGTAGTGAGCATAGCTGGGAAAAATATACCGCTATACGCTAACTCCCATGTTCGTGGCACCACTGCAAGAGAACCACGAGTGCTACGTAGCTCGTTCTGGTCTCATTTTGAAGCTTTTAGCGCCTATTTTTTTGCTGAATACATTTCTTTTCATGCAGATACTTGATTGATCATTCAGGAAGGCCTGAATATGCCCAAATGAGCCCAAAACACCCCGCTAGACAAGGGTTAAGGAGACGGACCACAGCTATTTTCAATGATTGTATTTTTGTGGATTTGTTATTTATATGATTTATAAGGTTTCTATATTACAATTTGTTCATGCAAATTAGGGAAAATATCCAGGAACCTGGCCAACTTTTATTTCGTGAGTTTTTTTGGGGGGGTTTTAGCTAGTTTTCATCATTATACAGTGGTTGTCATTAATTAGAATCTCCGGAAAAAGAATTGTCCCCATTATCCAACAATCTTAAGATACGGCCCCCGATAGTGGGGAGGGCTATGAAGTAGGCCTACAGGGAAATTGAGGTGTAAAAGACGAAAATAAGGGATAATATTAGCGTAACCTAACAACCTTACCTAACCTAGTATATTAGGTGGGGGCTGCCGCCCCCACACCCCCGCTGGTTTGGTATTTAATTCATAAAACATTGACGGTCGCCAAAAGAGGTAATTATAAGAGTGAGAGAACTCTATTTCTTATTGCTAATATGGCAACCTCTGCGTCATTTGAGTCTGAAGGGGTTAAGTGGGCTAAGAGTTAATGAACATGGCTAAATTGCAGATAATGTTTCAACATCACTTTTTCTTTTATATAATTCAGGGCCTCTGCACCTAGGCCTATATGGGTTATTATTGACGAGGTAAGTGAAGGAAATGTCTGTATTGAGGATATAGGCCTACATTAAAGATTCCGGAAAAAACGTTTTCCCCATTATCCAACAATCTTAAGATACGGCCCCCGATAGTGGGGAGGGCTATGAAGTACAGGGAAATTGAGGGGTAAAAGACGAAAATAAGGGGTAATATTAGCGTAACCTAACAACCTTACCTAACCTAACCTAGTATATTAGGTGGGGGCTGCCGCCCCCACACCCCCGCTGGTTTGGTATTTAATTCATAAAACATTGACGGTCGCCAAAAGAGGTAATTATAAGAGTGAGAGAACTCTATTTCTTATTGCTAATCTGCCAACCTCTGCGTCATATGAGTTTGAAGGGGTTAAGTGGGCTAAGAGTTAATCAACATGGCTAAATTGCAGATAATGTTTCAACATCACTTTTTCTTTGATATAATTCAGGGCCTCTGCACCTATATGGGTTATTATTGACGAGGTAAGTGAAGGAAATAAGTCTGTATTGAGGATATCCATTAAAGATTCCGTGGTAAATGTAGCCTAGGCTTGGACCCAAATAACGACGGTATAAAACCCTTACCCTTGGTATACTGGAGAATAATGGTCTGCAGCCAAATTAACACAATGCCGCTGGAAGCTCCGTTCGTAATCCCGTTTAACCCGGGAACTGCGGGAAGACTCTTAAGAGTTCCCCCGGCGGACTGCGGGAAGACTTAAGAGTCAGAGAAAAGAAAAAAAAATTTAAACATCGAAAAAAAAAAAAGTTTTTGCCCATGGGCCATGCAAAATATCACTCCTCTACCTCCCCTCCTTCCCCACTTTCCTCCCCTCCTTCAGTTATCACCTATTTTCCCTGTTATTCCCTTATTCTGAGGTATATTTGTGTGCTAACATTAGCGAGTTGCAAGCAGGGCATTGTCATCACTGTTAGCAAGCGAGTGCAAGAGAGAGAGAGAGAGTATCGATCGACAGTGTCTCTCCAGCCTTGGGGGAAATTGGCGGGAAAGGAGGTTGCCTCACCCATACATTATGTAACTCCCACCCTGTATCGCCGAGTTTGACCATCCAAACGCTATTTTCACTTGTCTTATTGTTGTAACAGGTTAATACCTTTATAATCAACCTATAATAGGCGCATATGGATAAGTATTAATGCTATTTATGGTAAAATGAATATTTTAGTGATGGAAACAGCTCAAATACATGCACACAGGCAGAGGTGTCTATTACCCCCATGCGCACTTCAGAGGTTAATAGAAGATGTTGTAGGTGTTTTCATAAAGCAAAAACACTTCACTATTCATTGAACAACAGTTCCACCATTTCAAATATGGCCGACTGGCCCGACTCCGAGAGATTATAAACACCAAGGATAATAAATGAGTCAATGTGACGTCGTAGAGGGATTGAGAAACAAAAGAGGCTCATTATATGGACTGACGTGTATTTCTACACCCGTTAAAATTTCGTGAGAATTTGTGACGTCACCGTCTAGACAGTGACGTACTCCCACAACAACCATTCATATGCCATCATCGCTCGTGATGTCACACCCTGTTTATTGACCAATAGAATATCAGTATACAACTCGACTCACCTCCACTCGTCGTCCACCAGCTGAGCTGGGAAATTGTAAAAGTGAGTCCACAGATGCCCTCTAATTATTCATTTACCAAGTATATTTTCCATTTATACTATACTATGAAGCAACATACATAATACATATATATGTACAAACAACAAATATGCTATAACACTGCCCAGTTTTTGAGACATAATGCATGCCGTTATGCAGGAATATACCCCGTCGCGCACCCATAAACAGGGAACGTAAGCTGGGTTTAGACCGGTCGCGAGACAGGTTACTTATCGGTTAGGTTAGGTTAAGTTTAGGAGACTACTGCAGGACTCTTCTTCTTCTTCTTCTTACCTCTGACCGGGTATAGGCTATCCTAGTGTTTACTAGCCTATACCCCTTTGAACGGACATTAGCCTAACCTAACAACCTTACCTAACCTATCCTAGTAATATAGGTGGGGGCTGCCGCCCCCACACCCCCGCTTTGACTTAGATTTTTGGTGTATTTGTCTGTGAAGTAGGTATTTTTCAATTTGTTGATAATGAAAATCCTCCATGCAGACTATATGGAGAAAAATATGACGAATCTATTGGTGCCTATTTTCCCTAATAAATTGTTTCTCATAACGTCGCACTACTGTCCTTGAATATTATCAAAGGCTTTTGCATCACAAAATTACTGACTATTACTGACTATTCTGCCCTCAGACCATTCCGACTAGAAGATCCCGCCCGCTTAGCTAGGTCCTTCCCGCCTGAATATTGTGGGCGGGAAGAGCTAAACAATCATCCTTCCTTGGCTGATTCCGCCCTCTAAGATTAGACCGTCCCACCCCGTTAGTAAGGTTCGCGTATACCTTAAACTGTTCTTGCCTAAATGTGTAATGAAAAAGCCTGCAGCCTTGAAATTTGTGATTGTATCTAACCTTGTGTGTATATATATATATATATATATATATCTATCTATTGCCTGACGCCGTGATCCCCGAAGGGGTGGCCACGAACGAACCGCCCCCATGCACCTCTGTCCCCAGTCAGTCGACGCCCCTCCCCCCAACCAGCACCGCCTTCGTTCATGTAGTTCCTCACTCCATCCTTCCACCTCATATTCGGTCTACCTCTCCCCCTCTGTCCCTCCACCTCGCTCTCGTACACCCTCTTAGTCATTCTCTCGCTTTCCATACGTTCCATATGGCCGAACCATCTCAAGTTGTTCCTTTTCACACTTTCCAGCACATCTACCTCCACACCACACCTCCTTCGTACTTCCTCATTAGTCTGTCTATCCCTCCATGTAACTCCGCACGCACTCCTTAAGTAATTCATTTCCACTGCTCTCACTCTTGGTCTGAGTCTCTCAACCAACGTCCATGCTTCGCTTCCGTAAGTCAGTGTCGGGATTACCACACTGTCATGCAAGGACTTCTTCACTTCCATACTGACCACCCTATTTCTTGTTACTGCTTTTAGCGTTCCTACAACCCTCTTCCCCTGTTGTACCCTCTCCCGCACCTCTTCATCCATAGTCCCATCTTTACTCAACACACTGCCCAGATACTTAAAAGAGTTGACGATCTCCATAGCCTGACCGTTCAGCTTCACCTCACACTCTGTGACTTCACCCCTTTCGAAGACCATAACCTTGCTCTTCCCCGTATTTACCTTCAAATTCCGTTTTTCGCACACTGTTCCAAACTCATTTACCAGACCCTGCAACTCCCATTCATTATCACTCATCAGAACTGTATCATCCGCAAACAGCAGTATAGGTAGCTTCCACTCAATTCCCTCCCTTTTCAGCGATACACCAACATTCACTGCTCTTGATAGTATTTCTTTCATGACTCCATCCATATATACAGTAAACAACCACGGGGACATCACACACCCCTGTTTCAAACCAACATTCAGGTCAAAGAACTCGCTCTGCTCACTCTCCACACGTACTGCCGCCTTTGCACCCTCATACATGCTCTTCACTGCTTTCAGCAACTTGCCCTCTACTCCGTATATTCTAAGTACTTTCCACAAACCTTCTCTATCCACTCTGTCATAGGCCTTCTCCAAGTCCATAAAGGCAACATACACCTTTTGTTTCTTCTCCACAACACAATTCAGGGTAAAAATCTGATCTACACATCCTCTTCCCTTCCTAAAACCTCCCTGCTCGTCGCCTATCCATTTCTCCGTTCTCACTCTCACTCTCTCAATCACTACCCTACTGTATACCTTCCCTACTACGCTTAGAAGACATATTCCTCGGTGGTTACCACACACTCCTCTTTCCCCTTTGCCCTTATATAGGGGGACTATTATGCCAGTCTTCCAGTCATCGGGTGCACTCCCCTTCTCCCATGCTAGTTTGCACATTTTCCATACCCATTCTATCACTATCTCACCACCATACCTCAACATTTCCCCACACACTCCATCTGTTCCTGGTGCTTTCCCCAACTTCACTCTTTCATGGCTTCCCACACTTCTGACCTCCTGATCCCCACCTCCTCCTCCACTACTTCTCTTCTTCTCCCTCCCATACCATATCCAGCTATGTTTGCTGGCTCTTCATTCCTTTCATTTAGCAACTCACTGAAGTACTCCCTCCATCTTTCGACTCTCTTGCTTCTCGGCTAGCATTCTCCCATTCTTATCTTTCACACCCTTACTGTTTCCCTTGCTACCTTCCCTAACTTTCTTGACTTCTTTCCAGAACAGTTTCTTACTCTCCCTCCATTTTACACTCAGATTCCTTCCAAATTCCTCATCTACTCTTCTCTTACTTTCCTTCACTACTCTCTTCACTACTCTCTTATATATATATATATATATATATATATATATATATATATATATATATATGACGATCAGACTAAAATATTTTAAAATATTTCAATTAAGTTAAGTTAACCCATTTCCAAGATTAACTAATTAATATAAATATTAATTAACTAAGCTAATTAGGCCTAGTTGATTAATCGGTAAAAGTTTTATGTTAATTAACTTAACTGACCCAACTCTGATATACAGTATATATATATATGTGTGTGTGTGTAATTTAATTATGTGTTTTAATCTAATCGCTCATACAAGGTTGCAGGCTTTTGCCTAGCACATTTGGTCAAGATCAGCTGAGGTTGTGTGAACCATACAAATGGGCGGGACGGTCTAATCTTAGAGGGCGGAATCAGCCAAGGAAGTATTGATTGCTTGGCTCTTCCCGCCCACAACATTCGGGCGGGAAGGACCTAGCTAAGCGGGCGGGATCTTCTAGTCGGAATGGTCTGAAGGCGGGAAAGACCTGCTCCCGGGCATGATCAGCTAAGGTTGTGTGAACCATACAAACGGGCGGGACGGTCTAATAGTAGAAGGTGGAATCAGCCAAGGAAGGATTGATTGCTTGGCTCTTCCCGCCCACAATATTCGGGCGGGAAGGACCTAGCTGAGTGGGCGGGATCTTCTAGTCGGAATAGTTGAGGGCGGGAAAGCCCTACTCCCTTATAAATCGAGATCGAGAACAAAGCCACTCCAACGGCATCCTCTCTCTCCAACACCCCTTCTCCCCTCACAACACTCTTCGAAAAGTAGATACCTTCACCATCACCATCATAATTGCATATAGGCCTATTGCTTAGCCTAGAAAAGTTTAACATTTATCTGGAATACGAGATAAAAGTAGGATAATTGAGATTTGAGCATGATAGCCTAGGCTATGTCTTTTGTACGAGTTGTCTCAAAACTGAGTAGGCCTACGATCGAGTTGTCTTTTGATAATACGAAATGTCTCGAGTAAGAGTTGACATGTACATTTTGTTTTACCGAAATTGATAGGCTACTGTCCCACAACCTACTGTCCTAACTGTCCCACAACCTACAACTCTCAACGAAACATATAGCCTATACACTACACCTACAATTCCTTAATTTACCACGGACATCGGTATTACCGTACATATAAAAGTAACAACTCTCAACGAAACAGCCTATATACACTAGCCTACACCTACAATGCCTTAATTTACCACGGACATCAGTATTACCGTACATATAAAAGTAGAGTACAACAAACACAGTAATTCAACATACATAAGTATGTCCTTGTTGAGATTAAAGGACACTTTAAGGATAATGTGCTTCACAAATCACAATCCAAACAATATTTGTAAAACTAGCCTAGGCCAACTGTCAATCGGCTGTCACGATAGTATTTCATGCTCTATTTTGTATGTACCGCTCGTTAACCTACCTTATCCCATTTCAGCCATTCTTTAGCTTTCTCGTCTAGTGCTGAGTTGCCAGTCTTAACTTCAATGTCACTCATTATTAATCGATGATAGTCAGTTTCCAGGTGGCAATGTTACACACAACCTCCTCTAAACGCATTCGCCGCTAGACTGTTTGCAGTGTTTGGCTGAGCCGCTGAGCGGCTGAGTGGACCGATAAACAGGGTTACCAAATAAAAATAACAAATAATGCTAGCTTAGTTTTCAAAGGCCGCTAGCTAGTAAAGAATGAATAATAATGTAATGATAATTGCTCAATATTTCCTGAAATATTCCTATAAAATTGGAAAAACTCTAGAACATCATTTCCAATGGACAAATGATCAACAATATTGCTATATTTCATGTTGCTAGATACTTCTAAATTTAGCAATGAAGTTTACTATTGGCAGTGGTGGGTGTGTATCAGCTGTAGCAGACGACGCTACAGAATTACTATTTGGTAACTCGGTTCCAGTAATATTATCATTGTATACAGTTTATAGACAACGTTATCACAATTATTCGTTTTCCTCATATACAAAACAAGAAACAATATCTTAATGAATGAAAATCGGCATAGCCTTTGAGCAAATATCAAATTTTTAGTAATCGATAGCATACAGTATACCAGTGGCCTTTACCCACCTCTCGAGCAGAGGTAATTTATTTTCTTTTAAAGGACGTCAAGGTCACATGAGGTCACGTATTATTTTTAGAATTAGGCCTACGATGCCCATTGAATAATACATTCATTCAAACTGAATATTTGTAGGTTCATGTATGCCTATTCCTACCATTTTATGATAAATTGATATACCTGTAATGCTATACATGGAGGCCCTGGAGGCAGCTCTAAAGCCTCTGCAAAACTCACCATCTGTGCATGCGTGAGAATCTAGGCCCTTTGGCCCCACCCCTCACATCCCTTGGGCCCTTGGCCCGCCCCGCGTTTAAATATTCCCTTCAAACCGTTACTGCTAGATCTCTCCGTATCAGTCGGTATAGCTCCCGCCTATCACTGGGAAAACCAGTGTTCGATCCCACTCGAATTTAGTGTATTTTATATTTTTTATTTTGTTATTATATTTTAGGGTTAGGTTAGGTTAGGTTAATCTAATAATTGTACATTTGAGGGGCGGGGCCAAGGACAGGCTTTAGAGCTGCCTCCAGCGCCTCCCGCTATAGGCTACAGGTTACTCTGAAAAACAAACAAACATCTTTCTATACGTGTGTATGTAGGCTATTTTCTCTAAACAAAAATGCCTGTATTGCTAGCCTATAGGTTAACCCATCAGATTAGATTATTATAACATTTTGTTTAAGCATATTGCTTATGAACAAATAAGCTACATAGGCTACTTATTGGATTTAACAACAACTTCCCAACTATAAACCTCAATACCCTCCTGTTATGCCAAGTTCAGAAGAAACGTGAAATATTCTAACATAACTTCTAGCTTCTCTACTGGGTGAGGGCTGGCACTTTCGTCACTCTTTGACTGGGTATGATGTGGTCATTGGCATCGATGAGGGTATACTGGGTGATGTCTGGAGTGGGCCGAAGGTGGGGTGGTTTTTATGATGATAAGAGGTGAAGTACAGGACTTGGCGGCCCCGGTATCGACGAGGAGCCGGGACTTCGTTCCTTGAATGGTGAGGTGGGTGTAGATGGGGGGCTTCAATGAGGTTGGGTTGGTCTTTTCACGAGCCCCCGCGGCCCTGCCAGTCTGACAAAAGGTGGGCAGGGGCGGTTTAAAAATCCAATTCTTCAACCTGCTGGTCTGTTGTCAGGAGATCCTCTCCGGTGTCCTCTGTTCCCCCAGTGCCGTCTTCCAGAATGGTGGCGACCCTTCTTGGTGGCTCGATCCAGGGTATTTGACCCTAGAACGAAGGCATGTGGGGGCGCCTGCCCACCAGTTCTGTGAATGACTTCTCAAGGCTGCCCAGGGGGCAGCGAGGACTGCAAGGCTTCCAGTCGGCCGGCTTCACTCTAACCCACTCTTCCGGCTTATCTGAGTTGCGGCTGGTGGGGTGGAAGGGCGTTGGACTGGCTGCTTGAGGTTTGGTGGGGGCATGATCACTTATGACAGTGATTTTCTCTGGCTCTCTCAACTTCTGCAGGGCCAGGATCTGACTGATGACTGGGATGTCCTCGTCATATCCCTTTGGTTGGTTCATGGCGAAGTGGTCCCTGACGCTGGACGGCAGGATCCGGAGGAGGGCGCATCTGACGGCTTCTTTCCTGTCGAATGCAGAGGCGGTGGAGAAGGAGTCGACGGCGAGCTGGTTTAGTTTTCTGATGGTTATGTCAAGGTCCCCTTCGAACTTAACATCGTGAAACCGTTGATCAGCAATGACGCTCCCAAGTGTTGGGTTGATGGCCAACTTGGTGTATTGTTCAAATTGTTCCCATGTCAGGTTGGGGTTATCACGTACATATCTGGAAACCAAGGACATGTGGCGTCCCAGCCTCATTACTATGGTATGAATCTTGGGCGCAACTTCATCTTTAAATATGATGTCAAACAGGCTTGATAGCCTCGCGATCCGGTGATGTCATGATCCTCCGACTTGAACGGAATAATATCCAGTACTGCTTTCCCAGCCAAGGTGTCCGTTTGTTACTGTTCTTAGGTATCGAATGTTTGGAATAGGAAACCCTGAAAGGCCGTCCTCCGAGAAAGAGACCCTGCTGCCACCAGTGTTATGCCACGTTCAGAAGAAACGTGAGATATTCTGATACAACTTCTAGCTTCTCTACTGGGTGAGGGCTAACACTTAATTCCAATAGGATACACTAACAACAGGTAACAAACAAAGGCACATGACAAGTAAACACAATATTTTATTCAATGGTAGCAGAGGTTCATAACACATAGACGTCTCAATATATTAATAATGATGGATGATGGAATAAGTACAATAATTATTAGTACAAGAATACAGATCAAAGTCTCGCAAAGATAAATAATCAATATTAGACAATACACTAGTGAGGTCAATAGAGACATATAGGTAAATCGTTGTAATTAGGATCTCTCAAATAGATTGCAGAGGGTGCAGAAAAGGTTAAAATACCGTCCGGGCCAAAAGGTTGGGCCGCGCATGCGCGGTACTGGTAAGGTATGTGGCTGCGTACAGACCCTCCCCTCTGAAGACGTGGCTGCATGGTAGGCCTATTCCCTACAACGTCCTGGCCCGTGGTGGTGGTCTTGTCGTGTGACGATGACAGAAGGCAGGGAAGACTTCCTTGTAGATCTTCTGAAGACTGTAGATGTTGGGGTCTTACATGAAAACGAGCTGTTTCACCAGTCTCTTACGCTCTCATGGATTAAAGTAAGGAGCCGTTTCACCAGGGTCTTACACTCTCTTTTACAATCCAGACCTATAGTAGGCTTGGATGGTTCGGGCATGTGGAGAGGATGGATGAACCAATAGAGATATCCCACTTGGCCTGGTCGGCTCCGGGTATTTCCGTATCCGATCTGTTTTAGGATAGCCTATTTTCACAGACTTTACACTACTTCACCTTCCGGGAAGCGAAAGCTCCGAACAGAGAGGAACAAGCTTGAGCCGAATCGACCGAGAGTCCGTCAGAGAGATGAACGGGAATGGCGAGTCAACTTCACTGAGCGGTGCATACACGCACCTACTGTAGTAACTGCCCAGTTGGCAACTCGCTTGGGCGGCTGGCAACTCCACAACCCTACCCAAGCGTGTCTCACATCACTCCCGGTTCTCTCCTCTCCTCTTCCTTCTCCTGTAGGAATCTGTCCCTGTAGGAATCATCTACATTCGCACCGAATCACAATTATTTTTTTTAATGTATTTTTACCTAATTGTATTGCATTAGGTTAGGTTAGTTAACCAGTTCAGTACCAGTGCCGTCGTTGATTCCTTTAAACATCGCATAGATAAACACCTTGCCTTATACCCGCGACTGACTGCATTTCTAAATGAATAACTTTAATTTTTGTTATACCAGGTTTTTACTGGGGTTGTATTGACTAATTAGGTAGGTTCTTACTTGACTGAGGAAAAGGAGACCAACACAAACACAAGTATGGCGTTAACTGCTGCGGCAGGTGGGGCCTTTCGGATGACGGGCCGGCCCCCTACGGACAGGCCAACTGTTCCTTGGTGGACCGAGGAATGTGCGGTCGCGGTACGGGTTCGTCATCGGGCTTGGTCTGTCTGGCGCCGTCATCCCTGTGTGGAGTTCAAGCGGGAGGCACGGAGGGTGGATGCCCGGTGCAAACTCACTCTCTTGAAGGCGAAGCGTGGGTCTTGGGCTGCCTTCTGTCCTACGTTGAGGTTTGCCAGCTCCATCAAGAGGGCGTGGCGTTTTGTTAGGCAGATGAATGGCCAGAGGGTGGACACTTCTTTCCCTCTTACTGTTGGCGGTCAGCTAGTTGGCGATGCGCAGGAGCAGGCGGATTGTTTGGCGGATCACTATCGGGTGCTGTTTGCGGCCCCACCGCAACTACCGGATGTGGATCGGCTGGAGTCAGTAATTTCGTACCATCTTGAATCTCCTGATCCTGACGGCCTTTCCGATCCACTGACCGCCCATGAATTGCACCGCACTTTGGAATCACTCCCCAAGGGTAAGGCTGTGGGTCACGATGATGTGGCATATGAGATGCTCGCCCATCTGCCGCGGGAGGGGTTTGATGTGTTGCTGGACTTCTATAACTAGGACCGACCTCCATGTAGAAAATCACGAAGCTCTGTGGATCGACCTACACCTGCCGAGGACAAGACCCATCACAATTGGGGTATGCTATAGGCCACCAGCCGACACACAATTCTTGACCAAATTTGAACGAACTTTGTCATCGCTAGACCCTCGGAATGAATCCATCATACTAGGGGATTTTAACCTGTGTTACAAACAACGAAATGATAGGCTTGTACGAGAATATAGGCATATACTGACAATGCACAATCACAAACAACTCATCACAACCCCTACACGTATCTCTGAGAACACTGCCACAATATTAGACCACATAAACTGTAACAGAGAGGACAAAATATCCCAATCAGGGGTTATACAGACTGGGATAAGTGATCACTTCGTCACATATTGCACACGGAAAACCACAAAAATTACCCTAGAGAATCACAAGAATATCAAAACAAGGTCACTCAGAAAGTACAATAAGGAAACATTTCTGGACATTTTATGGAATACAGACTGGTCTCCAGTGTTTGGAAGTACAAACGTTAATGACGCATGGGTTGGCTTCAGAACCATCATCACAAACATCCTAGACGAAATAGCTCCTCTGAAAGACATACGAATTAAAGCAAGGTCAGACCCATGGATCAACAATGACATACTACACCATCTGGAACACAGAGACAATCTGTTAAAAAGGCTAGCGAAACATAGACAGGATCAAGGTCTGAAACATGAGTTCAACAGGGCCAGGAATAAACTAAGTAGGAAAATGAAATCAGCGAAAAATAATTATTTTCACAATAAGGCAGAGGAATATCAGAATAACCCAAAGAAACTATGGAGGCACCTAAAAACAACAGGCTACAGCAACAAGAAAAGGGATTCGTCTAACACTAATATTGCTCTCACCATTAATGATCAGGTTTGCCACGATAAACGACAAATTTCAACCTACTTCAACTCCTTCTTCACTTCCATAGCAAACACACTTGCACAGAACCTACCTCAACCTCTCAATAAATACACGACAACAACGGCCACCTTTCGTAATTTCTACAAAGATAAAGACATACACCCGAACACATTTAGATTGCAAAATGTTACACCAAAATACACTTTTGACGAGCTGTCTAACCTAAATGTACATAAGAGCACAGGACCAGACAAAATTCCTGCCAAATTTCTACGAGATGGAGCCATTGGTATAGCAGGCCCCCTAACCCACATCATCAACTTGTCAATTAACACCAACACAGTACCTGCTGAACTGAAGGAAGCTATTGTAACCCCTCTATTCAAGAAAGGAAATAAACTAGAAGTTGGCAACTACAGACCAGTTAGCATATTATGTATTGTATCTAAAATCCTTGAAAGAGCGGTATACACCCAAATTGAACACTACCTCAAACAAAATGATCTATTCTATAAGTTTCAATCAGGTTTCAGATGCATGTACTCGACAGACTCCTGTCTCATCCACTTAACGGATCACATTCGTAAAGAAATGTCTAAAGGTAACTACACCGGTATGGTTCTTCTTGATCTACAAAAAGCGTTTGACACAGTAGACCATGATATCCTATGTAATAAACTACAAGCTATGGGCATAGGGTCTGTGAACTGGTTTAAATCTTATCTTAGTGGTAGAACCCAAAGAGTCAAAATTGATGATAATATATCTGATCCTATGCCAATTAACTGTGGGGTCCCGCAGGGAAGCATCCTTGGTCCCTTACTCTTTCTCTGTTATGTGAACGACATGGAACTGAGCGTCTCATGTAAATTATTACTGTATGCAGACGACAGCGTGCTTCTGGTTTCAGGAAAAGACCCAATAAGTATTGCCGCTTCACTTTCCAAAGAACTAGCATCATGTAGTGAATGGCTAGTGGACAATAGACTATCTCTTCACCTGGGCAAGACGGAAGCCATCTTATGTGGAACAAAACGCAAACTGAAAGACATTGTGGGCTTCTCGGTCAACTGTAATGATATTCCTATAACAACAGTGTCACAAGTTAAATATCTCGGACTGAAACTGGACGAGAGTTTGTCAGGTGAAACAATTTTGGAATCTATCCTGAGTAAGTGTAGAGCACGTATAAAATACCTGTATAGACAGGTGGGATGCTTGCCCGCGGCGACCAAAAAGACCCTCTGCCAAGCGCTTGTTCAATGTCATTTTGACTATTCTGTGTCATCCTGGTACTCTGCATCATCTAAATCAGCACAGCACAAACTTCAGGTCACTCAAAATAAAATGGTTAGGTTCATGCTGAACCTAGGACCCAGATCACATGTTGGCCAGGAACAACTTCAGTCACTAGGTATGCTCAATGTTTCTGACAGGGCCAAACAAATCAGGATAACTAATGCCTTCAAAATTTTCTATGACAGAGCTCCAGAGTATCTAAAGAATGATTTTATTAAAGCAAATGAGAGGAGTGGACATAATACAAGAAACATGATGTTTAATTTTAAGGTCCCGAGAATCCAAGGACAGGGTAAGCAAACATTCTTCTTCACTGCCATCAAAGACTGGAACGACCTACCCCAGTCAGTCCGTGAAAAGAGAACACTGTATTCCTTCAGACGTAGCCTGAAGGAACACCTGAACCGGACAGCTGCGAGAAGGGAGCACCAAGCTTATGTCTACTACTAAATACGACATAAGAGATAGACAAACCAAACTGAAATGATTACTGATTACGGATTACTGATATTTACTATAGGATGTAAGGTATCTTAAAATAACCCCCTAGAAATACTTTTTCTAAAGTATCTATTTCTTTATCCTCTCCTTTTCCCCAGCTAACCTAATCCCACAAGGACCCCAATGGAAATACGCCTAACGGCCTTATTGGGCTATCCTTAGTTGGAATTATGCAAGGCTGGTACATGTCATATTTGTAACAAACTATGTGGTACCAACTCTGTAAATTGCTGACTGAATAAATATTATTATTATTATTATTATTATTATTATTATTATTATTATTATAACAGGAGCTGGTCTACTGGTACATATCCGGCTCTGTGGAAGTCGGCCCTCCTCCTTCCGTTCCCTAAACCGGGTAAGGATCCCTCTTTACCATCTTCACGTAGGCCCATCTGCTTGTTATCGGTGGTGGGTAAGGTGATGGAGAAGATGGTTTCACAGAGGCTCACTTGGTGGCTGGAGACTAAGGCACTCCTTCCTGATGTTCTTCATGGTTTCCGCCCGGTTAGGGGCACGGTGGATGTGCTCCTCCAGCTGGAATATCGCATCCAGGATGCATATCGGAACAAGAAGGTGCTCCTCGTGGCGTTCATCGATGTTGCGAGTGCCTTTGATTCGGTTTCCCATGCCGGGGTCCTATACAATTTGGGTATGCTTGGTGTTCGTGGGAAGGTTTTATCGTGGCTCTGCAGCTACTTGCTTGAGAGGTCCCTATCAGTGGCGGTCGGTACATCTATGTCGCGGCCTTTCCCTGTCCGTCGTGGGATGATTCAGGGGTCGATCTTGGGACCACTGTTCCTGAATGCCATGTTGTCTGATGTCCCTAGGTCCCGTAATGCTACGACGATGGTGTATGCCGACGATCTTGCCATGGTCTGCTCAGCGGACACGCTCTTACAGGCCCAGACTGCCCTGCAATTGGCGGTTGATGAGCTCTATGAGTGGGCGGGGGAATGGGGCATACGACTCAATGCCCAAAAGAGCGCTCTCATGTGCTTCACCTTGAAGACTAAACTCCCGGGTCTGCCTACGATTTCGTTGGGGGGTGAGCCTCTCACGTATCGTACGTCACACACCTTCTTAGGTCTGCGTTGGGATGGGCCGGTATTGACTTGGAGGAATCATGTGGACTACCAGCGATCATCTTGCATGAAGCGGCTGGGTATAATGAAGTGTATAGCCGGGTCCAAGTGGGGACATCTCGGGATGATCTGCTGTGTTTTTATGAGTCTTTCATCAAGAGTAAGGTGGCTTATGGTAGTGCAGTGTATGGCTCGGCTTCGTCGTCAGTTCTTAGCCGCTTGAACCCTGTTCATAACACGGCCCTCAGGGTGGCATTGGGGGCTTTTTGTTCCTCCCCTACCGTGTCCCTCCTAGCGGAAACTGGGACGTTGCCTCTGTCCTGGTCTCGGGTGTTGACGGATTGTAGGTGGGCAAGGCGAGTTGCTACGCTTCCTGGGAATCACCCGTTGTCGGGCCTGCATGCTTCGTCAAGGGTCTCCAGGAATGCACCATCGTGGCCTGTGAAACGGCGTCAGCCTTTCCTGGTGAGGAGCCTCCTCCACTATCGGCGGATGGCTGTGGACCCTCCCTCTCCCTCCCCGACCCCCTCTGTGTCTCCGGTCCCGCTGTGGGTTGATCTCACTCCTCGCGTCCGGGTTACCTTCCATGAAGGTTACCGGACGTCGACGGGTGCTGGACTTGCCCGGGCCTATTTTGCTGAGCTGGTGGGGTCGTGTTATCAGGGGCACTTCGGTGTCTTCACGGATGGTTCCTGCGTTCCTCAGGCCTCCTCGTCCGCGGCTGTCTACTACGAGGACCTCTCCCTCTGCCAGACCTGGAGGTTGTCAGGGCACCATCCCATCATAGCGGCGGAACTGTTTGCCATTCTTAGGGCCCTGGAGTTTGTGCGGTGTCATATTCGGCCTCAACGGGTCGTCTTGTACTCGGATTCCCAAGCCTCCCTCCATCTGCTCCTTGCGGCCCGCCCGGCTACATATCCTCGTCTTGTCTTCGCCATCCAGGAGTTGCTGGTTCACTTTTTAGGTCAACCGTGGGAAGTGGTCCTCCAGTGGGTTCCTGCACACTCGGGCATTCGTGGCAACACGGTGGCTGATGCTGCGGCGAAGCTGGCGCACGCTTCGGTAGAGGTCGAGTCGGTTGACATGGATACGAGGACACATGCCCGGATTGTCGGGCGGGCTAGTCGCGGACTTTGGGACAGGGAGCTACGGGTGCTGTTGCTACAGATGACCATGGGGAGATACCGATGGGATTCGTGCCCCCAGCCTTGGAGTCGACACCCCCTGCGGAAACTCGATGTCTCGCTGGCCAGGCTGCGTATTGGCCACACTGCGCTGTCAGCACACCTGTTCCGACTCCGCATGATACGGTGCCCAGACTGTCGCTGGTGTGGACAGCCCGAAACCCCTGAGCATCTGGTGGAGGTGTGTCCGCGGTTCTATAGTCACAGGGTCAAACTTAGGGACTCGGTTCGCCGTTTGTCGTCTCGGGGGTTCAGCTTAGGGCTATTGTTAGGCCACGGTGTCCAGGATGCGGGTGTGTGTTCTCAGCTCTCTCGTGCCTTATGGGTCTTCCTCTTGGCGACACATGTTGCCGACATAGTTTAAGGTCCCACTGACGGTTAGTCTTCTAGGGCCAAGCAGGTGGCATCCACCCGAAGGCCCTTTAATAATAACAATAACAATAACACAAGTATGAAGGAAATAGAGGATACAGTAATATAACACAGAGCACAAACATATATTATTCTTATTCCACAGTAACATATGATTATAAGTGCAATGTTACATCAGACATGGATAGGTAATTATATATCAGCACAATCGAGGATCCACGCATCTCAAGGGGAAGATCTTTGGCAGGATCTGACAGTCTTTGAAGATGTGGCTGCGTTGTATTCCTGATGACGGCCTGGTCCGTGGTGGTGGTCCTGCCATGTGACAGTTGCAGAGTTGGCGAAGACTTCCTTGGGGTCTTCTGAAGATCTGCAGGGTTGAGGTCTTATACGAATACGAGCCGTTTCACCAGTGTCTTACGCTCTCGTATCGTAGGACTTGAGTAGGGAGTAGTTTCACCAGTGTCTTACGCGGTTCATAACACATAGACGTCTCAATATATTAATAATGATGGATGATGGAATAAGTACAATAATTATTAGTACAAGAATACAGATCAAAGTCTCGCAAAGATAAATAATCAATATTAGACAATACAATAGTGAGGTCAATAGACATATAGGTAAATCATTGTAATTAGGATCTCTCAAATAGATTTGCAGAGGGTGCAGAAAAGGTTAAAATACCGTCCGGGCCAAAAGGTTGGGCCGCGCATGCGCAGGGGGTAAGGTATGTGGCTGCGTAGAGACCCTCCCCTCTGAAGACGTGGCTGCATGGTAGGCCTATTCCCTACGACGTCCTGGACCGTGGTGGTGGTCCTGTCGTGTGACGATGACAGAAGGCAGGGAAGACTTCCTTGTAGATCTTCTGAAGACTGTAGATGTTGGGGTCATACATGAAAACGAGCCGTTTCACCAGTCTCTTACGCTCTCGTATCATGGGATTAAAGTAAGGAGCCGTTTCACCAGTGTCTTACACTCTCTTTTACAATCCAGACCTATAGTAGGCTTGGATGGTTCGGGCATGTGGAGAGGATGGATGAACCAATAGAGATATCCCACTTGGCCTGGTCGGCTCAGGGTATTTCCGCATCCGATCTGTTTTAGGCTAGCCTATTTTCACTGACTTTACACTACTTCACCTTCCGGGAAGCGAAAGCTCCGAACAGAGAGGAACAAGGTTGAGCCGAATCGACCGAGAGTCCGTCAGAGAGATGAACGGGAATGGTGAGTCAACTTCACTGAGCGGTGCATACACGCACCTAGTAACTGCCCAGTTGGCAACTCGCTTGGGCGGCTGGCAACTCCACAACCCTACCCAAGCGTGTCTCACATCACTCCCTGTTTTCATTCATCCCTCCGGGACTCAAACCTATAATATGTGCGTTGGGTCCGCTAGAGTGGAATGAAGGAGGACTGAGCAGTGTTGCCACTTAACTTTATTTAACCCCTTCTGTACTGGCGCCGTCCTTTAAACTTTATTCTAGCTGCTGTTAGACGATTGTATTCAGTTTATAAAGGGCCTCCAGCAATTAACAGGATTCGAACTATCTCACTTAACTGTTTTCACTACCACAGATCCTTCTTAACCCCTTCAGACTCATATGATGCAGAGGTTGCCAGATTAGCAATTAAGAAATATTGTTCTCTCACTTATAATTACCTCTCCAAAATTAGTTTTTCTGCCCACAGCTAACTCAAAGACAACTGCAGAGGTTGAAGTAACTAAACTAAAGGTTTCTAAATACCCCTGATGGTAACAAAGGCTTTAAAGTATCCCTAATAGGCTCAGAATCGCGTCATATGTCGGAGAGGGTTAAACTGCTCAAAATCTTCTAAATACAGCTAGAATATAAATAAAATTATGTCGCCGGTACAGAAGGGGTTAATAGTACCAGATCCAACCAGTGAAAAGTACCAAATTATTCTAAAATAGCATCACTGCCTGGTAAACGAACGTGTGGTGGACCTGGACAGTTGAACTGTCACAATATTGCCATTTCAGACATATCCAATGTAATAGCATGTCAATAAAGAATATTCAATCATATTTCCTCACTGATTTCGTATTCAGGTCCAGATATTGACTATTTTGTCAAAAGATGTACCAAATGTACTGGAGTCAAATGTACCAAATCTGGTACTTTAATACCAAAAACGGTAAAACTGGGACTGAGGAAGTGTAGCGGTGTTGGTAAGGGTAACTCTGTCCCTCTGCCTCAATCTCCAAGCAAAGTCGCCAACTTAGCGCCTATAGCGCTAGATTTCGAGATTTTTAATCACCAACAAGCATTAATTAAATTACTATGAAATTTATAAATAGAAGTCAATGACATAGTATAATATTCAGAGGAATAACCGTTTTAAACACCTATTTTATCTCAATCCTACTTAAGCACTTTTCTAGCATTTTTTCATAGTGAATCTAGTGTCAAAGGAAATTTTGAGTCGGCAGTTCTTGAAAAATGGAATAAAGATTGAAATATTTGCAATTCGCATTCTCGAATTTTACAACTAAAAATTCGCATTCGCATTCACAAATATGGAAAAGTTATATTCGTCCCATCTCTACTAGTACTACCTGGTACCATGAAGTTTGAGCACTGTTCTAAGACCTTGGCAACACTTCTCAGCTTATATCCAAGCCTCCACATGCTGGGAGAGGCAGTATTCCTCCATCTTTTGAGGTGGGAGGTTGTTATATCTTGCCTCTGAAGCCATTTTGGCCACATTGCTTTGGACTGGGGGGTACATTTATGCTATTACCCTATGTTACAGTAGGGGTTAACCCGGCAGCTGTGGGAGGACTCTTAAGAGGTCCTACTGGGCGGCTGCGGGAAGTCTCTTAAGATCCTAGGCCTAAAATAAAACACATTTGAAACACCCCAGTGGCACTTAAAAAAACAAAAACAATTTTTTTTTTTTTTAGGAGAGATAATTTCCTTCCATTACTTGCTACCACTCCTACATGTCTCCACCCCCCCTCCTCTATTATCAGGTATTTTCTCTATTATTCCCGATATTTATCGAGTATTTTCGAGGGAGGACAGTGGGAGAGAGAGAGGAGGGTGGAGTAGTGTAACTCCAACCCAGTCTGAGTCCACCCCTAGTCTCTCAGTGCCAAGCAAGACACAGGAGAGGGAGGGTGTGCCTGTCTCGCCGGTCTGGGCCAGATTACGACCGTGGGACTAAAATATACAATATTCACCAGCCAATTGCTGTTACGCGCTGGCAACAACTCCAACATAACCATCATAAACACATACATCCCTCCCCAAACATCCCCTACAGTACCAAATGAATACAGACCACACTTACAACACATCACAAACACCCCAGTGACCCCACACACCCCACACATCATCCTGGGTGGTGACTTCAACGCCAAGACGTCGGCCTGGTTTGTCGACAACCCCGACACAGACAAACTGGTACTACAAAACCAAACCGATAACCTCATCATCCTTAACGACATCCATCAACATACCCATATTCCTCACCAAGCCCTCTATAACCCATCATCTCCAGACATCACCTTTTGCTCCCCAGAACTCGCCCCCACAACATCCTGGAGGGTGGTCAGAACCTTAGGCTCTGACCACCTCCCGATCATTATCACCACCAGAACCAGACTCACCCCAGCTAGCCACAAACACACATACACCAATTATAAAAGAGCTAACTGGGAAGCATTCACAAATGAGACAGAACAACACTTCACAACTCTAAACAGTACACCCATCACTAACATCAACAATGCTGTACACATACTCAATAAAACTATCCAAAACGCTGACAAGAAACACATTCCAAGAGGTAACAGAAAAAGACACAACCCCAACTTCACACCAGAAATTCAAAACCTCATCAGACAACGCGACATACTGAAACACTCCCCAGCACCCCACACACAAGACAGCACTCAACACCCAAACTAACAACAAAATACAAGAACAACAAAAACTAAATTGGAATAACTTTCTACAAACACTTGATCACAAAACAAACCCCAAAAAACTCTACAAAACACTAAACAGCATCAAACTTTCCAACAGCAACACAACACAATCACATGCTGCACTCACAACAGACTCTACTCCTTCATGTAAACAACAAGCAAACACTCTCATCAATCACTTCTCACATGTCAGCCACCTAAAACCTCACAAAGACGACCGACGTGTCATCCGACGTAAGAGACAATTCCCCACAGACCCTGACTATACACCCTTCACCAATCACCAGACAAAGCATATCATCAACAATCTCAAGCACTCACCCGCCTGTGGCCTAGACAACATAAGCAACATACACCTCAGACACCTGGGACCACAAGGCATACAAGCACTCACTAACATATCAAACTACAGCTATTCACACAACACAATACCAGACATTTGGAAGCATGGTATCATCATCACATTCCCCAAACCCAACAAAGACCCCACGCTACCCTCCTCGCACCGCCCCATCACACTCCTTTGCTCCCCCTCCAAAGTCATGGAATGCCTAGTATTACAACTAATTACACCTGACCTACCCCTAGCTCCAACACAACATGGCTTTAGGCCACTGCACTCCACAAACACTCTTCTCACAGACCTTACACAAAGAGCTTTCGACGGCATCAACTCAGCTAGACCACCACACAGATCACTATTAGCCACACTCGACATTAGTAAAGCCTTCGATGCCATCCCCCGCTACAACCTAACAAACAAAATCTACAACACAAACATGCACAACAACACAAAAAGGTGGCTGGCCAACTTCCTAGCAGGCAGATGTGCACACGTATCTTTTGCCGGTCAGTCATCTAAAATCAGAAACTTTCCAAACGGAGTCCCACAAGGATCCGTCCTATCGCCCGCACTCTTCAATCTGTACATGCATGATATAACTACACCCAATATGCCCCAAATAAACTTAGCCTCCTATGCAGATGACATAACACTCACATGCACACACCATGACCCAAAAAGAGCAACAGATCTCCTTCAACCCTATCTCAACACACTACATGGCTGGTGCACTACAAACAGACTTAATCTAGCCCCCAGCCAAATCCACCGCAACCCTGCCCACAAGTTGGACAGAACACGAATACATCCCTCAACTCACCATAAACAACACACCCCTAACACATACACACACACCCAAAATCCTAGGAGTAACATATGATACTCATAGGACATTCAAACAGCACACCACAAACATTAAAAAGAAACTGACACCCAGACTTAACGCCCTCAGGTCACTTGCTCACACAAAATTTGGACACAACAAAGAAACTACCACCACAGTATATAAACAATACATAAGATCAGTGATGGAATACGCAAGCCCAGCCTGGGCTTCTAACCTAGCTGAAACACATCATAAGACCTTACAGACTATTCAAAACAAAGCCCTGAAGATCATTACAGGCTGCACAGCTACTTCACCCACAGATCACCTACATCAAGAAACCAAAATCCTCAAAGTCAAAGACCATCTGGACATGAGAGGCACTCAATTCCTGGCAGCAGCCTCCACGAACCAAGACCACCCACTAAACTACATGGCAACACACCCAAAGACACCAAGAAATATCAAAACACCCAGCACACGGTATCACACACAATTATTGTCCTCTCTCCCTC
Source organism: Paralithodes platypus (assembly GCA_032716605.1). NCBI lineage: Eukaryota > Metazoa > Arthropoda > Malacostraca > Decapoda > Lithodidae > Paralithodes > Paralithodes platypus. Next base: position 31,170,731 of record CM064509.1, on the reverse strand, counting down.
CCTGCCCACCCCGAACCAACTTCCAGAAGCACATCCATACTCATATCTCTCACCGATCCATCCACTCACTCACAGACAACACGCAGCTGCATGCACGACCTCCCGAAATCCATCCTTTCTAATCCTCCCTTCCTCGCGAGGACAGAGTCCACCTGGCCAGGCTGAGATGCGGACACCATCCAGCTCTCCTGAGCTATCAGAAGAGACTGGATGACTCCGTTGTCGACGCCTGCCCGGGATGTAACACAGCACCCCATACCATTAAACACATCATAGAAGACTGCATTTCACACAACCACTTACGCCAACAACACAATCTACACTCAATGAGAGCTCTGTGGGAAAGCCCAATCGTGGCCATGGCCTTTCTCAGGGACTCGGGGCTGTTCGGCCAGGCAGCTTAGGGAACAACAACAACAACAACCACTTGTTTTATTGCTTTCCCACGTTCATATGTTCATATTAAAAGTAAAATAGGCGCATATGGATAAGTATTAATTATAGTATATGGTAAATTAACGATATTAGTGAGGAATGAATCAGAATACCTTCGCATGGGGGCATGGTGTATACTACAGGGGCTTAGCACTTTACAAGTTAAGAGTCAAGGCATAAAAAAAAAAAAAAAAAAATCTGGCATTCAAAACAAAGCAATATGTGATTAGGTGAGATAATTCCCCTCCATTACTTTCTACCACTCCTACACATGTGCCCCCACCCTCTCCTCATTTATCAGCTATTTTTCCTCTTACTGTTTTCCCGCTTTTATCGGGTAATTTACCGCGCGAATTTCCCTTACGCGGTCTCTTTAACATGGGCGAGGCAGCTAGAGATCCTTGCGACACAGACACTTCTACTCAGAGCAGTCAGTGTCGCTCTAGAGCTCGGGAGGTAAGGGTATTCCCCGCCTGGGCTCTCGCCTCATGATACGACCGGGCTGCAAAAATATGTCTTTTTCACCCCCCAAATGCTATTCTCCCTTCTTGTATTGCTCTTAAATGTTCATATTAAAAGAAAAATAGGGGCATAAGGAGAAGTAATAATGATATACTGTACCGTAAAGTGGGGTAACTTCGGACTTGGGTCATAACTTAGGACATCGGCGATAATAAGTAATTAGACATTGTCATTATATAATGGATTTTTTTTTTTTTTTTTTTTTTTTTGTGGGGTCCGTTTAGAGAAATGGCAAAGGAAGAGCATGTAAAAGTCCTAGGGAACTGACATGAGTATATGTACACTAAAAAAAATATTATATATGTGACGAAAATATGTACATTTTTCGCTACCCTGCCAAACTTCTATCACCCTGAAGAAATTTGTTTGTATGAATGATGTTGTGACTGATATAATTTTGTAGTAACATTACCAGAGACAACATCCACCAAAGGAAATTTGTTACACTTGTATAACGCTCTAGCTAGAACAGTATCATTTAACGGATTGTGTTTAAAAAAAAAAACATGGTAACTTCGGACATGGAACAAAACGATCGTTTGTTATTATTTGCCCTATGAAAATCATTCATAATACTTGTACATCATTAACATGGTGGTAAAAGATCAAATCATCATTCTCCGAGTCCAAAAACCCATAAAAATATGATACTATGCTAACCAATTTATGTATTTCGGATAATTCTGGATATATAATATATATAAATTAGGAGAGGCATATATCTTGTCCAAAAAAAAATTATCTGCCGAAAGAAACACCAACAAATACGTTATACCTATAAAAATGCTCAAATTCATAAAAGTGTATATGCAGTGATATATTATACATACCTACATATTTTCACTAGGCCTAGTTAATTTTCGAGTTATTGATTTGACAGCATTGGTTATTTTTCCTGCTCAATATTTTCTAGGAGTGAGCTCGATGCCTAACGAGAACAGATGCAAACAGAATATATGTTAAACATCGTATATATCCCCCTCCTATACTGATTATACAGGCCTAAAAGTATTGACTGTGCATTTTCCACTATAACATCAGACAAGAATAAGCAGCAATAATAAAATATTCATATAAAATAGTAGGAGCCGAAAAATGAATGAAATAAGGCCACAAACGTAGGTCCGAAGTTCTCCTCCGTTCGTCCGAAGTTATCTCAGCTTTCTTGGCAACCATTTTCCATAAGAAATCACCTACGTCCGAAGTTATCAACTTTTCAAGCAACCTTCGGACATCATTTAGGATAAGGATAGCTCTCTTATTATATGGGTTAATTTTAGGAGGCTTCCTGGATTACGGCGCACTACCACCATACATCACTTGACCTAGTTAAATATCTATAATGTGTTTAAACTCAGGAGAAATTGTTAAAAAACATCGAAAAATGTCCGAAGTTACCGCATTTTACGGTATATGGTAAATATGAATATTTTCATCAGGAATGAACCAAAATACCTTTGCCTGTAGGGAAGTTTGAAATACCATAGCTTCGCCCTTTAAAGGTTAACTCTTTTATGCTCCGGGGGTTGCTGTTTAGTATTCAGAAATACAGTAGAATTCTCTTAACCCTCCAGACCCGGCGCCCTTAGCTCGCGACTGTACGGTGTTCCCCGGTGTTTTGACGATTATTGGGCGATGTTCACTCACCTGTAACTCAATAAATAGGGCATGCATTGTTATGAATATAAAAATAAAATGTTTCACAAACCTTCCTCTGTAGAATGCCGTTGAGTAGAGGTCTCTAGCCCCAGTGGTTGCATAATGGCGAGCGTGGGAAGTAGAGTGATTTTCGGCGGAAAAATCTTCCCGCGTTCGGATGCGTCTGCCCCGGCCCCGGCTACCACGCACCTAGCCGCTCGTCGCGCCATAGTGTTTGCCTCCCATAGACGACTTTAGTGGTTGATATTGACAATGTGATGTTTATTTGATATCTTTATAGTTATTTTGAGGCCAATTATATAAAGTATGTGTATTAGGGTATCAGTCACTAATATTGTTTTTCATTTTCACTCGATACCGTACGTTTTATTAGTAATTGAGGTAGGTTATTGTTATATTAGGCACTGATTGTTCGTTATCACAGGTGTTTATTATACTTTGGCCATCAAATATTAGGTCTTGTGTCACTTTCACTTTGGTAAATATGCTTTAGAGTGTGTCAACGGTCACTGATAATGCTAATTTTCACTCGATACCGTAAGTTTTATTAGTAAATGAGGTAGGTTATTGTTATATTAGGCACTGATTATTCGTTATCACAGCGCAGTGTTTATTATACTTTGGCCATCAAATATTAGGTATTGTGTCACTTTCACTTAGTTATATGCTTTGTAAACGTTTTATATACAATTTATTGTCTTTCTTCACCTGATTTATATATTTCTATAGGTTCTAATCATATGAATGTCACTTATTATATACATTTATGTGTCACTTTCACATCTTATTATGGTGTTATTGTATTTGTATCAATTTTCTCATAATACATTTGATTTTTGTATTAGAATAAATTGTTTTACTTCCACTTATTGCCTATATACAACATATTGTCACTGTCTTTGGTACTTTCACTATGATTAGAACTCCTGCTTGGAGTGGTAATCAAAGAAGCACCCTTCAGCACAGAGTGGCACCTTGCACTCCACACACTCAATGGTGGACTTTTTCTCTGACCTCGCCCTCAGCATGGTGTTGTAGCCAGACATGCTGCTTTCTTCTGCTGGTGTCAGAGGCAGGGAAATGAGCCTGTGCATATTCATGTAATATGCACAGTGCAAGCGGTCAGTAGCGGCGGGCCCAGCATGTGCCACTGCCCTCTGTGGCGTACCATACTTCTCCAGGAGCTCCTTCAACACCTGCTTTTGGAACCTCCGCAGGCTATTGAACTTCCTGGGTGTGTTCTCATTCCGAAGCTTGTATATATTGTAGACATTCAGAATGGATATGTCCACCAGGTGCAGAAAGAACTTTTTGTCACCATCTGCACGAGGTACGCAGACAGTCAATGAGGCCTATCTGCATGTCGGACTTGTCCACCAGACTCATGTTGATGTAGTCCAGGACAGCATCGGGCTTGGTCACCCTGGCCTGGGTGCGGCGATCCACCGTGCCAGTCTCCACCATTTCCCCCTTGTGGACGGTGGTCAGGAGGTTGACCTTCCGCTGGTCGTGCCAGTGGATAGCCAGAATGGGCCCCGATTTCTTTCGGAACACATCGCCTTTCTTGGTCTTTGGAGGGAAAGGTGGCATGCCCTTCCTTCTCCCTCGTACTGTGCCTACAGTCGCCGTCTTGCGCTCAGGGAGGTACTTTGAGAGAGTGGGGGACGTGTAGTAGTTGTCGTGTAGAGGACGTGATTCTTATGGAAATAGCGGTCCATCATGGCTTGCACCACTGCTCGGCCAAAGCCAATGAGGGGTCCACAAGCACGTCCCCTTCCTTCCGCTGTAGACCAGGAAGTCCAGGACATAGCCAGTTCGGCAGTAGCACAGCACAAAGAATTTTATGCCAAAGCGATGTCTCTTTGAGGGGATGTACTGCCGGAAGCTGAGGCTTTCCCCGGAACAGCACAAGAGGACTCGTCAATGACGACCTTGCGGACGGGCGTGAAGTAGGAGGAGAAGCGGTGTCGCATCATCTCGTACAACGTCCTAATCTTCCACAGCTTGTCTGGGCAGTGGCGTCGGTGTTGGTGACAAGATGGAGCGCTGCGAGGATGTCAAGGTACCGGTCGCGAGACATATATTTCCCGAAGGCAGGGGTGGATATGAGATCATTGGTGATTCAATAGTCAGGCAACCTATGTTTCTTGACATGAGGCATTAGCATGGCGAGTGCCAGGAAGACCATGAACTCGTGATGAGTCACTTCGGTCCACTGCCTCATGTGGCCCTTGGTCACCTTGTCAAACATGTGGACCTGGAATTGCTGCTGCTTGTTTGTCTCCTTGATGACAAATCCGGTAACCTCCTCATCAAAAAAGGCCTCAAAAAGCTCATGTGGTGGAGCATTGGGGCCTGTGGGAAAATGGGGGTAATTCCTGAACCCTCCTGTACCTCATCAAAAGCTGGCACATCAGGGTTGTAATCTTCCCCGTCAGCCAGGTCTTCCCACTGGAAAACGTAGAATGGGTTTTGGCGACGCACACGAGGAGCTCCAGGTGGTGGCCCAGCACGCCCACGGCCAACTCGGGAGGTGCGCGCCCTAGGGCGGCCAGGGCGGCGGCCAGGGCGGGCCACAGCACGACGCCCCCGGGCGGAGCGAAGGGGTTGAGTGTCGTCCATGTCCATGTAGTCGTCGTCAGAGTGGTCATCTTGCCCTGACGGTGGACCTATATAGTCATGGCCAGAGTCATCTGTGAGGTGCCCTTCATCGTCAGTGTCCCCCACATAATCTGGCGGGGAACGAGTGATGCGTGGGCGGCATGCGGGGGGGCGAGGGCGGGAAGGAGTGGCAGGTGAGGCTATGTCCCCCCGAGGTTCTGGGCTCCTTTGCCTGCGACGAGTGGCAGGAAGCAATGTTCCACTGTCACTAGGCCCAGGTATTGGTGATGCGAGCTCAAAAACTTGTCAGGCACACATGTTGAAGGCTGGAGAGGTGGGGAGGTGGGGAAAGTTGCGGGGGCGTATGGCTGGGGCCGGCAGGGTGGGCGCCGCGGGAGCCTCGAACAAATCCCGCCTACTTTGCTGTCCTTTTTTCACATATGTCCTGCCTTTCCCCGTTTCGGCAGCAGTATGTCTCCTGTCGGGGGACCTAGGAGGCAAATAGGCGGAAAGTGGTGGGTCCTCAACCCTTGGCAGTGTGGGGGTGGTGGGGAAGAAGGGGGGGCCCGGGTCATCTTGGGTGGCTTGGGGTAGATAAGGGAGCCTAATGTCCGGGGCGAGATGAGTCACCACAGGCTCACCCTTCACGGTCTCACAGGTGCCTCGATCCTCACCAAGTCTTTTGGCTTCTTCCCGCATGGCAATAATGCGGAGCCCGGCCTTCTGCAACTCACCGTACCTGCTTCTTTATGAAAGGCGTAGCTTGAAAGGCG
>CM064509.1:31134036-31164641 GCA_032716605.1 Paralithodes platypus | reverse complement strand
TCTTAATAGTCTTGTCTCCCCGCAGTTCCCGGGTTAACTCATGTTCCCTGTGTTCTCGAGAGGCCGACAGCTGTAGCTTTAGTGAGCATAGCTGGGAAAAATATACCGCTATAATACGCTAAACTCCCATGTTCGTGGCACCACTGCAAGAGAACCACGAGTGCTACGTAGCTCGTTCTGTCTCATTTTGAAGCTTTTAGCGCCTATTTTTTTTGCTGAATACATTTCTTTTCATGCAGATACTTGATTGATCATTCAGGAAGGCCTGAATATGCCCAAATGAGCCCAAAACACCCCGCTAGACAAGGTTTAAGGAGACGGACCACAGCTATTTTCAATGATTGTATTTTTGTGGATTTGTTATTTATATGATTTATAAGGTTTCTATATTACAATTTGTTCATGCAAATTAGGAAAATCCAGGAACCTGGCCAACTTTTATTTCGTGAGTTTTTTTGGGGGGTTTAGCTAGTTTTCATCATTATACAGTGGTTGTCATTAATTAGAATCTCCGGAAAAAGAATTGTCCCCATTATCCAACAATCTTAAGATACGGCCCCCGATAGTGGGGAGGGCTAGAAGTAGGCCTACAGGAAATTGAGGTGTAAAAACGAAATAAGGGATAATATTAGCGTAACCTAACAACCTTACCTAACCTAGTATATTAGGTGGGGGCGGCCGCCCCACACCCGCTGGTTTGGTATTTAATTCATAAAACATTGACGGTCGCCAAAAGAGGTAATTATAAGAGTGAGAGAACTCTATTTCTTATTGCTAATATGGCAACCTCTGCGTCATTTGAGTCTGAAGGGGTTAAGTGGGCTAAGAGTTAATGAACATGGCTAAATTGCAGATAATGTTTCAACATCACTTTTTCTTTTATATAATTCAGGGCCTCTGCACCTAGGCCTATATGGGTTATTATTGACGAGGTAAGTGAAGGAAATGTCTGTATTGAGGATATAGCCTACATTAAAGATTCCGGAAAAAAAAGTTTTCCCCATTATCCAACAATCTTAAGATACGGCCCCCCGATAGTGGGGAGGGCTATGAAGTACAGGGAAATTGAGGGGTAAAAGACGAAAATAAGGGTAATATAGCGTAACCTAACAACCTTACCTAACCTAACTAGTATATTAGGTGGGGGCTGCCGCCCCCACACCCCCGCTGGTTTGGTATTTAATTCATGAAAACATTGACGGTCGCCAAAAGAGGTAATTAAGAGTGAGAGAACTCTATTTCTTATGCTAATCTGCCAACCTCTGCGTCATATGAGTTTGAAGGGGTTAAGTGGGCTAAGAGTTAATCAACATGGCTAAATTGCAGATAATGTTTCAACATCACTTTTTCTTTGATATAATTCAGGGCCTCTGCACCTATATGGGTTATTATTGACGAGGTAAGTGAAGGAAATAAGTCTGTATTGAGGATATCCATTAAAGATTCCGTGGTAAATGTAGCCTAGGCTTGGACCCAAATAACGACGGTATAAAACCCTTACCCTTGGTATACTGGAGAATAATGGTCTGCAGCCAAATTAACACAATGCCGCTGGAAGCTCCGTTCGTAATCCCGTTTAACCCGGGAACTGCGGGAAGACTCTTAAGAGTTCCCCCGGCGGACTGCGGGAAGACTTAAGAGTCAGAGAAAAGAAAAAAAAATTTAAACATCGAAAAAAAAAAAAGTTTTTGCCCATGGGCCATGCAAAATATCACTCCTCTACCTCCCCTCCTTCCCCACTTTCCTCCCCTCCTTCAGTTATCACCTATTTTCCCTGTTATTCCCTTATTCTGAGGTATATTTGTGTGCTAACATTAGCGAGTTGCAAGCAGGGCATTGTCATCACTGTTAGCAAGCGAGTGCAAGAGAGAGAGAGAGAGTATCGATCGACAGTGTCTCTCCAGCCTTGGGGGAAATTGGCGGGAAAGGAGGTTGCCTCACCCATACATTATGTAACTCCCACCCTGTATCGCCGAGTTTGACCATCCAAACGCTATTTTCACTTGTCTTATTGTTGTAACAGGTTAATACCTTTATAATCAACCTATAATAGCGCATATGGATAAGTATTAATGCTATTTATGGTAAAATGAATATTTAGTGATGGAAACAGCTCAAATACATGCACACAGGCAGAGGTGTCTATTACCCCCATGCGCACTTCAGAGGTTAATAGAAGATGTTGTAGGTGTTTTCATAAAGCAAAAACACTTCACTATTCATTGAACAACAGTTTCCACCATTTCAAATATGGCCGGACTGGCCCGACTCCGAGAGATTATAAACACCAAGGATATAAATGAGTCAATGTGACGTCGAGAGGGATTGAGAAACAAAAGAGGCTCATTATATGGACTGACGTGTATTTCTACACCCGTTAAAATTTCGTGAGAATTTGTGACGTCACCGTCTAGACAGTGACGTACTCCCACAACAACCATTCATATGCCATCATCGCTCGTGATGTCACACCCTGTTTATTGACCAATAGAATATCAGTATACAACTCGACTCACCTCCACTCGTCGTCCACCAGCTGAGCTGGGAAATTGTAAAAGTGAGTCCACAGATGCCCTCTAATTATTCATTTACCAAGTACTTTCCATTTATACTATACTATGAAGCAACATACATAATACATATATATGTACAAACAACAAATATGCTATAACACTGCCCAGTTTTTGAGATATAATGCATGCCGTTATGCAGGAATATACCCCGTCGCGCACCCATAAACAGGGAACGTAAGCTGGGTTTAGACCGGTCGCGAGACAGGTTACTTATCGGTTAGGTTAGGTTAAGTTTAGGAGACTACTGCAGGACTCTTCTTCTTCTTCTTCTTACCTCTGACGGGTATAGGCTATCCTGGTGTTTACTAGCCTATACACCTTTGAAAGGACATTAGCCTAACCTAACAACCTTACCTAACCTATCCTAGTATTATAGGTGGGGGCTGCCGCCCCCACACCTCCGCTTTGACTTAGATTTTTGGTGTATTTGTCTGTGAAGTGGGTATTTTTCAATTTGTTGATAACGAAAATCCTCCATGTGGCTATATGGAGAAAAATATGACGAATCTATTGGTGCCTATTTTCCCTAATAAATTGTTTCTCATAACGTCGCACTACTGTCCTTGAATATTATCAAAGGCTTTTGCATCACAAAATTACTGACTATTACTGACTATTCTGCCCTCAGACCATTCCGACTAGAAGATCCCGCCCGCTTAGCTAGGTCCTTCCCGCCTGAATATTGTGGGCGGGAAGAGCTAAACAATCATCCTTCCTTGGCTGATTCCGCCCTCTAAGATTAGACCGTCCCACCCCGTTAGTAAGGTTCGCGTATACCTTAAACTGTTCTTGCCTAAATGTGTAATGAAAAAGCCTGCAGCCTTGAAATTTGTGATTGTATCTAACCTTGTGTGTATATATATATATATAGTATCTATCTATCTATTGCCTGACGCCGTGATCCCCGAAGGGGTGGCCACGAACGAACCGCCCCCATGCACCTCTGTCCCCAGTCAGTCGACGCCCCTCCCCCCAACCAGCACCGCCTTCGTTCATGTAGTTCCTCACTCCATCCTTCCACCTCATATTCGGTCTACCTCTCCCCCTCTGTCCCTCCACCTCGCTCTCGTACACCCTCTTAGTCATTCTCTCGCTTTCCATACGTTCCATATGGCCGAACCATCTCAAGTTGTTCCTTTTCACACTTTCCAGCACATCTACCTCCACACCACACCTCCTTCGTACTTCCTCATTAGTCTGTCTATCCCTCCATGTAACTCCGCACGCACTCCTTAAGTAATTCATTTCCACTGCTCTCACTCTTGGTCTGAGTCTCTCAACCAACGTCCATGCTTCGCTTCCGTAAGTCAGTGTCGGGATTACCACACTGTCATGCAAGGACTTCTTCACTTCCATACTGACCACCCTATTTCTTGTTACTGCTTTTAGCGTTCCTACAACCCTCTTCCCCTGTTGTACCCTCTCCCGCACCTCTTCATCCATAGTCCCATCTTTACTCAACACACTGCCCAGATACTTAAAAGAGTTGACGATCTCCATAGCCTGACCGTTCAGCTTCACCTCACACTCTGTGACTTCACCCCTTTCGAAGACCATAACCTTGCTCTTCCCCGTATTTACCTTCAAATTCCGTTTTTCGCACACTGTTCCAAACTCATTTACCAGACCCTGCAACTCCCATTCATTATCACTCATCAGAACTGTATCATCCGCAAACAGCAGTATAGGTAGCTTCCACTCAATTCCCTCCCTTTTCAGCGATACACCAACATTCACTGCTCTTGATAGTATTTCTTTCATGACTCCATCCATATATACAGTAAACAACCACGGGGACATCACACACCCCTGTTTCAAACCAACATTCAGGTCAAAGAACTCGCTCTGCTCACTCTCCACACGTACTGCCGCCTTTGCACCCTCATACATGCTCTTCACTGCTTTCAGCAACTTGCCCTCTACTCCGTATATTCTAAGTACTTTCCACAAACCTTCTCTATCCACTCTGTCATAGGCCTTCTCCAAGTCCATAAAGGCAACATACACCTTTTGTTTCTTCTCCAGATACTTCTCCACAACACAATTCAGGGTAAAAATCTGATCTACACATCCTCTTCCCTTCCTAAAAGCTCCCTGCTCGTCGCCTATCCATTTCTCCGTTCTCACTCTCACTCTCTCATCACTACCCTACTGTATACCTTCCCTACTACGCTTAGAAGACATATTCCTCGGTGGTTACCACACACTCCTCTTTCCCCTTTGCCCTTATATAGGGGGACTATTATGCCAGTCTTCCAGTCATCGGGTGCACTCCCCTTCTCCCATGCTAGTTTGCACATTTTCCATACCCATTCTATCACTATCTCACCACCATACCTCAACATTTCCCCACACACTCCATCTGTTCCTGGTGCTTTCCCCAACTTCACTCTTTTCATGGCTTCCCACACTTCTGACCTCCTGATCCCCACCTCCTCCTCCACTACTTCTCTTCTTCTCCCTCCCATACCATATCCAGCTATGTTTGCTGGCTCTTCATTCCTTTAGCAACTCACTGAAGTACTCCCTCCATCTTTCGACTCTCTCTTGCTTCTCGGCTAGCATTCTCCCATTCTTATCTTTCACACCCTTACTGTTTCCCTTGCTACCTTCCCTAACTTTCTTGACTTCTTTCCAGAACAGTTTCTTACTCTCCCTCCATTTTACACTCAGATTCCTTCCAAATTCCTCATCTACTCTTCTCTTACTTTCCTTCACTACTCTCTTCACTACTCTCTTATATATATATATATATATATATATATATATATATATATATATATATATATATATGACGATCAGACTAAAATATTTTAAAATATTTCAATTAAGTTAAGTTAACCCATTTCCAAGATTAACTAATTAATATAAATATTAATTAACTAAGCTAATTAGGCCTAGTTGATTAATCGGTAAAAGTTTTATGTTAATTACTTAACTGACCCAACTCTGATATACAGTATATATAATATTGTGTGTGTGTAATTAAATTATGTGTTTTAATCTAATCGCTCATACAAGGTTGCAGGCTTTTGCCTAGCACATTTGGTCAAGATCAGCTGAGGTTGTGTGAACCATACAAATGGGCGGGACGGTCTAATCTTAGAGGGCGGAATCAGCCAAGGAAGTATTGATTGCTTGGCTCTTCCCGCCCACAACATTCGGGCGGGAAGGACCTAGCTAAGCGGGCGGGATCTTCTAGTCGGAATGGTCTGAAGGCGGGAAAGACCTGCTCCCGGGCATGATCAGCTAAGGTTGTGTGAACCATACAAACGGGCGGGACGGTCTAATAGTAGAAGGTGGAATCAGCCAAGGAAGGATTGATTGCTTGGCTCTTCCCGCCCACAATATTCGGGCGGGAAGGACCTAGCTGAGTGGGCGGGATCTTCTAGTCGGAATAGTTGAGGGCGGGAAAGCCCTACTCCCTTATAAATCGAGATCGAGAACAAAGCCACTCCAACGGCATCCTCTCTCTCCAACACCCCTTCTCCCCTCACAACACTCTTCGAAAAGTAGATACCTTCACCATCACCATCATAATTGCATATAGGCCTATTGCTTAGCCTAGAAAAGTTTAACATTTATCTGGAATACGAGATAAAAGTGGGATAATTGAGATTTGAGCATGATAGCCTAGGCTATGTCTTTTGTACGAGTTGTCTCAAAACTGAGTAGGCCTACGATCGAGTTGTCTTTTGATAATACGAAATGTCTCGAGTAAGAGTTGACATGTACATTTGTTTTACCGAAATTGATAGGCTACTGTCCCACAACTGTCCTAACTGTCCCACAACCTACAACTCTCAACGAAACATATAGCCTATACACTACACCTACAATTCCTTAATTACCACGGACATCGGTATTACCGTACATATAAAAGTAACAACTCTCAACGAAACAGCCTATATACACTAGCCTACACCTACAATGCCTTAATTTACCACGGACATCAGTATTACCGTACATATAAAAGTAGAGTACAACAAACACAGTAATTCAACATACATAAGTATGTCCTTGTTGAGATTAAAGGACACTTTAAGGATAATGTGCTTCACAAATCACAATCCAAACAATATTTGTAAAACTAGCCTAGGCCAACTGTCAATCGGCTGTCACGATAGTATTTCATGCTCTATTTTGTATGTACCGCTCGTTAACCTACCTTATCCCATTTCAGCCATTCTTTAGCTTTCTCGTCTAGTGCTGAGTTGCCTGTCTTAACTTCAATGTCACTCATTATTAATCGATGATAGTCAGTTTCCAGGTGGCAATGTTACACACAACCTCCTCTAAACGCATTCGCCGCTAGACTGTTTGCAGTGTTTGGCTGAGCCGCTGAGCGGCTGAGTGGACCGATAAACAGGGTTACCAAATAAAAATAACAAATAATGCTAGCTTAGTTTTCAAAGGCCGCTAGCTAGTAAAGAATGAATAATAATGTAATGATAATTGCTCAATATTTCCTGAAATATTCCTATAAAATTGGAAAAACTCTAGAACATCATTTCCAATGGACAAATGATCAACAATATTGCTATATTTCATGTTGCTAGATACTTCTAAATTTAGCAATGAAGTTTACTATTGGCAGTGGTGGGTGTGTATCAGCTGTAGCAGACGACGCTACAGAATTACTATTTGGTAACTCGGTTCCAGTAATATTATCATTGTATACAGTTTATAGACAACGTTATCACAATTATTCGTTTTCCTCATATACAAAACAAGAAACAATATCTTAATGAATGAAAATCGGCATAGCCTTTGAGCAAATATCAAATTTTTAGTAATCGATAGCATACAGTATACCAGTGGCCTTTACCCACCTCTCGAGCAGAGGTAATTTATTTTCTTTTAAAGGACGTCAAGGTCACATGAGGTCACGTATTATTTTTAGAATTAGGCCTACGATGCCCATTGAATAATACATTCATTCAAACTGAATATTTGTAGGTTCATGTATGCCTATTCCTACCATTTTATGATAAATTGATATACCTGTAATGCTATACATGGAGGCCCTGGAGGCAGCTCTAAAGCCTCTGCAAAACTCACCATCTGTGCATGCGTGAGAATCTAGGCCCTTTGGCCCCACCCCTCACATCCCTTGGGCCCTTGGCCCGCCCCGCGTTTAAATATTCCCTTCAAACCGTTACTGCTAGATCTCTCCGTATCACAGTCGGTATAGCTCCCGCCTATCACTGGGAAAACCAGTGTTCGATCCCACTCGAATTTAGTGTATTTTATATTTTTTATTTTGTTATTATATTTTAGGGTTAGGTTAGGTTAGGTTAGGTTAGGTTAATCTAATAATTGTACATTTGAGGGGCGGGGCCAAGGACAGGCTTTAGAGCTGCCTCCAGCACCTCCCGCTATAGGCTACAGGTTACTCTGAAAAACAAACAAACATCTTTCTATACGTGTGTATGTAGGCTATTTTCTCTAAACAAAAATGCCTGTATTGCTAGCCTATAGGTTAACCCATCAGATTAGATTATTATAACATTTTGTTTAAGCATATTGCTTATGAACAAATAAGCTACATAGGCTACTTATTGGATTTAACAACAACTTCCCAACTATAAACCTCAATACCCTCCTGTTATGCCATGTTCAGAAGAAACGTGAAATATTCTAACATAACTTCTAGCTTCTCTACTGGGTGAGGGCTGGCACTTTCGTCACTCTTTGACTGGGTATGATGTGGTCATTGGCATCGATGAGGGTATACTGGGTGATGTCTGGAGTGGGCCGAAGGTGGGGTGGTTTTTATGATGATAAGAGGTGAAGTACAGGACTTGGCGGCCCCGGTATCGACGAGGAGCCGGGACTTCGTTCCTTGAATGGTGAGGTGGGTGTAGATGGGGGGCTTCAATGAGGTTGGGTTGGTCTTTTCACGAGCCCCCGCGGCCCTGCCAGTCTGACAAAAGGTGGGCAGGGGCGGTTTAAAAATCCAATTCTTCAACCTGCTGGTCTGTTGTCAGGAGATCCTCTCCGGTGTCCTCTGTTCCCCCAGTGCCGTCTTCCAGAATGGTGGCGACCCTTCTTGGTGGCTCGATCCAGGGTATTTGACCCTAGAACGAAGGCATGTGGGGGCGCCTGCCCACCAGTTCTGTGAATGACTTCTCAAGGCTGCCCAGGGGGCAGCGAGGACTGCAAGGCTTCCAGTCGGCCGGCTTCACTCTAACCCACTCTTCCGGCTTATCTGAGTTGCGGCTGGTGGGGTGGAAGGGCGTTGGACTGGCTGCTTGAGGTTTGGTGGGGGCATGATCACTTATGACAGTGATTTTCTCTGGCTCTCTCAACTTCTGCAGGGCCAGGATCTGACTGATGACTGGGATGTCCTCGTCATATCCCTTTGGTTGGTTCATGGCGAAGTGGTCCCTGACGCTGGACGGCAGGATCCGGAGGAGGGCGCATCTGACGGCTTCTTTCCTGTCGAATGCAGAGGCGGTGGAGAAGGAGTCGACGGCGAGCTGGTTTAGTTTTCTGATGGTTATGTCAAGGTCCCCTTCGAACTTAACATCGTGAAACCGTTGATCAGCAATGACGCTCCCAAGTGTTGGGTTGATGGCCAACTTGGTGTATTGTTCAAATTGTTCCCATGTCAGGTTGGGGTTATCACGTACATATCTGGAAACCAAGGACATGTGGCGTCCCAGCCTCATTACTATGGTATGAATCTTGGGCGCAACTTCATCTTTAAATATGATGTCAAACACAGGCTTGATAGCCTCGCGATACGCGGTGATGTCATGATCCTCCGACTTGAACGGAATAATATCCAGTACTGCTTTCCCAGCCAAGGTGTCCGTTTGTTACTGTTCTTAGGTATCGAATGTTTGGAATAGGAAACCCTGAAAGGCCGTCCTCCCGAGAAAGAGACCCTGCTGCCACCAGTGTTATGCCACGTTCAGAAGAAACGTGAGATATTCTGATACAACTTCTAGCTTCTCTACTGGGTGAGGGCTAACACTTAATTCCAATAGGATACACTAACAACAGGTAACAAACAAAGGCACATGACAAGTAAACACAATATTTTATTCAATGGTAGCAGAGGTTCATAACACATAGACGTCTCAATATATTAATAATGATGGATGATGGAATAAGTACAATAATTATTAGTACAAGAATACAGATCAAAGTCTCGCAAAGATAAATAATCAATATTAGACAATACACTAGTGAGGTCAATAGAGACATATAGGTAAATCGTTGTAATTAGGATCTCTCAAATAGATTGCAGAGGGTGCAGAAAAGGTTAAAATACCGTCCGGGCCAAAAGGTTGGGCCGCGCATGCGCAGGGGGTAAGGTATGTGGCTGCGTACAGACCCTCCCCTCTGAAGACGTGGCTGCATGGTAGGCCTATTCCCTACAACGTCCTGGCCCGTGGTGGTGGTCTTGTCGTGTGACGATGACAGAAGGCAGGGAAGACTTCCTTGTAGATCTTCTGAAGACTGTAGATGTTGGGGTCTTACATGAAAACGAGCTGTTTCACCAGTCTCTTACGCTCTCGTATCATGGGATTAAAGTAAGGAGCCGTTTCACCAGGGTCTTACACTCTCTTTTACAATCCAGACCTATAGTAGGCTTGGATGGTTCGGGCATGTGGATAGGATGGATGAACCAATAGAGATATCCCACTTGGCCTGGTCGGCTCCGGGTATTTCCGTATCCGATCTGTTTTAGGATAGCCTATTTTCACAGACTTTACACTACTTCACCTTCCGGGAAGCGAAAGCTCCGAACAGAGAGGAACAAGCTTGAGCCGAATCGACCGAGAGTCCGTCAGAGAGATGAACGGGAATGGCGAGTCAACTTCACTGAGCGGTGCATACACGCACCTACTGTAGTAACTGCCCAGTTGGCAACTCGCTTGGGCGGCTGGCAACTCCACAACCCTACCCAAGCGTGTCTCACATCACTCCCGGTTCTCTCCTCTCCTCTTCCTTCTCCTGTAGGAATCTGTCCCTGTAGGAATCATCTACATTCGCACCGAATCACAATTTTTTTTAATGTATTACCTAATTGTATTGCATTAGGTTAGGTTAGTTAACCAGTTCAGTACCAGTGCCGTCGTTGATTCCTTTAAACATCGCATATACACCTTGCCTTATACCCGCGACTGACTGCATTTCTAAATGAATAACTTTAATTTTTGTTATACCAGGTTTTTACTGGGGTTGTATTGACTAATTAGGTAGGTTCTTACTTGACTGAGGAAAAGGAGACCAACACAAACACAAGTATGGCGTTAACTGCTGCGGCAGGTGGGGCCTTTCGGATGACGGGCCGGCCCCCTACGGACAGGCCAACTGTTCCTTGGTGGACCGAGGAATGTGCGGTCGCGGTACGGGTTCGTCATCGGGCTTGGTCTGTCTGGCGCCGTCATCCCTGTGTGGAGTTCAAGCGGGAGGCACGGAGGGTGGATGCCCGGTGCAAACTCACTCTCTTGAAGGCGAAGCGTGGGTCTTGGGCTGCCTTCTGTCCTACGTTGAGGTTTGCCAGCTCCATCAAGAGGGCGTGGCGTTTTGTTAGGCAGATGAATGGCCAGAGGGTGGACACTTCTTTCCCTCTTACTGTTGGCGGTCAGCTAGTTGGCGATGCGCAGGAGCAGGATTGTTTGGCGGATCACTATCGGGTGCTGTTTGCGGCCCCACCGCAACTACCGGATGTGGATCGGCTGGAGTCAGTAATTTCGTACCATCTTGAATCTCCTGATCCTGACGGCCTTTCCGATCCACTGACCGCCCATGAATTGCACCGCACTTTGGAATCACTCCCCAAGGGTAAGGCTGTGGGTCACGATGATGTGGCATATGAGATGCTCGCCCATCTGCCGCGGGAGGGGTTTGATGTGTTGCTGGACTTCTATAACTAGGACCGACCTCCATGTAGAAAATCACGAAGCTCTGTGGATCGACCTACACCTGCCGAGGACAAGACCCATCACAATTGGGGTATGCTATAGGCCACCAGCCGACACACAATTCTTGACCAAATTTGAACGAACTTTGTCATCGCTAGACCCTCGGAATGAATCCATCATACTAGGGGATTTTAACCTGTGTTACAAACAACGAAATGATAGGCTTGTACGAGAATATAGGCATATACTGACAATGCACAATCACAAACAACTCATCACAACCCCTACACGTATCTCTGAGAACACTGCCACAATATTAGACCACATAAACTGTAACAGAGAGGACAAAATATCCCAATCAGGGGTTATACAGACTGGGATAAGTGATCACTTCGTCACATATTGCACACGGAAAACCACAAAAATTACCCTAGAGAATCACAAGAATATCAAAACAAGGTCACTCAGAAAGTACAATAAGGAAACATTTCTGGACATTTTATGGAATACAGACTGATCTCCAGTGTTTGGAAGTACAAACGTTAATGACGCATGGGTTGGCTTCAGAACCATCATCACAAACATCCTAGACGAAATAGCTCCTCTGAAAGACATACGAATTAAAGCAAGGTCAGACCCATGGATCAACAATGACATACTACACCATCTGGAACACAGAGACAATCTGTTAAAAAGGCTAGCGAAACATAGACAGGATCAAGGTCTGAAACATGAGTTCAACAGGGCCAGGAATAAACTAAGTAGGAAAATGAAATCAGCGAAAAATAATTATTTTCACAATAAGGCAGAGGAATATCAGAATAACCCAAAGAAACTATGGAGGCACCTAAAAACAACAGGCTACAGCAACAAGAAAAGGGATTCGTCTAACACTAATATTGCTCTCACCATTAATGATCAGGTTTGCCACGATAAACGACAAATTTCAACCTACTTCAACTCCTTCTTCACTTCCATAGCAAACACACTTGCACAGAACCTACCTCAACCTCTCAATAAATACACGACAACAACGGCCACCTTTCGTAATTTCTACAAAAATAAACACATACACCCGAACACATTTAGATTGCAAAATGTTACACCAAAATACACTTTTGACGAGCTGTCTAACCTAAATGTACATAAGAGCACAGGACCAGACAAAATTCCTGCCAAATTTCTACGAGATGGAGCCATTGGTATAGCAGGCCCCCTAACCCACATCATCAACTTGTCAATTAACACCAACACAGTACCTGCTGAACTGAAGGAAGCTATTGTAACCCTCTATTCAAGAAAGGAAATAAACTAGAAGTTGGCAACTACAGACCAGTTAGCATATTATGTATTGTATCTAAAATCCTTGAAAGAGCGGTATACACCCAAATTGAACACTACCTCAAACAAAATGATCTATTCTATAAGTTTCAATCAGGTTTCAGATGCATGTACTCGACAGACTCCTGTCTCATCCACTTAACGGATCACATTCGTAAAGAAATGTCTAAAGGTAACTACACCGGTATGGTCTTCTTGATCTACAAAAAGCGTTTGACACAGTAGACCATGATATCCTATGTAATAAACTACAAGCTATGGGCATAGGGTCTGTGAACTGGTTTAAATCTTATCTTAGTGGTAGAACCCAAAGAGTCAAAATTGATGATAATATATCTGATCCTATGCCAATTAACTGTGGGGTCCCGCAGGGAAGCATCCTTGGTCCCTTACTCTTTCTCTGTTATGTGAACGACATGGAACTGAGCGTCTCATGTAAATTATTACTGTATGCAGACGACAGCGTGCTTCTGGTTTCAGGAAAAGACCCAATAAGTATTGCCGCTTCACTTTCCAAAGAAATCATGTAGTGAATGGCTAGTGGACAATAGACTATCTCTTCACCTGGGCAAGACGGAAGCCATCTTATGTGGAACAAAACGCAAACTGAAAGACATTGTGGGCTTCTCGGTCAACTGTAATGATATTCCTATAACAACAGTGTCACAAGTTAAATATCTCGGACTGAAACTGGACGAGAGTTTGTCAGGTGAAACAATTTTGGAATCTATCCTGAGTAAGTGTAGAGCACGTATAAAATACCTGTATAGACAGGTGGGATGCTTGCCCGCGGCGACCAAAAAGACCCTCTGCCAAGCGCTTGTTCAATGTCATTTTGACTATTCTGTGTCATCCTGGTACTCTGCATCATCTAAATCAGCACAGCACAAACTTCAGGTCACTCAAAATAAAATGGTTAGGTTCATGCTGAACCTAGGACCCAGATCACATGTTGGCCAGGAACAACTTCAGTCACTAGGTATGCTCAATGTTTCTGACAGGGCCAAACAAATCAGGATAACTAATGCCTTCAAAATTTTCTATGACAGAGCTCCAGAGTATCTAAAGAATGATTTTATTAAAGCAAATGAGAGGAGTGGACATAATACAAGAAACATGATGTTTAATTTTAAGGTCCCGAGAATCCAAGGACAGGGTAAGCAAACATTCTTCTTCACTGCCATCAAAGACTGGAACGACCTACCCCAGTCAGTCCGTGAAAAGAGAACACTGTATTCCTTCAGACGTAGCCTGAAGGAACACCTGAACCGGACAGCTGCGAGAAGGGAGCACCAAGCTTATGTCTACTACTAAATACGACATAAGAGATAGACAAACCAAACTGAAATGATTACTGATTACGGATTACTGATATTTACTATAGGATGTAAGGTATCTTAAAATAACCCCTAGAAATACTTTTTCTAAAGTATCTATTTCTTTATCCTCTCCTTTTCCCCAGCTAACCTAATCCCACAAGGACCCCAATGGAAATACGCCTAACGGCCTTATTGGGCTATCCTTAGTTGGAATTATGCAAGGCTGGTACATGTCATATTTGTAACAAACTATGTGGTACCAACTCTGTAAATTGCTGACTGAATAAATATTATTATTATTATTATTATTATTATTATTATTATTATTATAACAGGAGCTGGTCTACTGGTACATATCCGGCTCTGTGGAAGTCGGCCCTCCTCCTTCCGTTCCCTAAACCGGGTAAGGATCCCTCTTTACCATCTTCACGTAGGCCCATCTGCTTGTTATCGGTGGTGGGTAAGGTGATGGAGAAGATGGTTTCACAGAGGCTCACTTGGTGGCTGGAGACTAAGGCACTCCTTCCTGATGTTCTTCATGGTTTCCGCCCGGTTAGGGGCACGGTGGATGTGCTCCTCCAGCTGGAATATCTCACCCAGGATGCATATCGGAACAAGAAGGTGCTCCTCGTGGCGTTCATCGATGTTGCGAGTGCCTTTGATTCGGTTTCCCATGCCGGGGTCCTATACAATTTGGGTATGCTTGGTGTTCGTGGAAGGTTTTATCGTGGCTCTGCAGCTACTTGCTTGAGAGGTCCCTTCCAGTGTGGCGGTCGGTACATCTATGTCGCGGCCTTTCCCTGTCCGTCGTGGGATGATTCAGGGGTCGATCTTGGGACCACTGTTCCTGAATGCCATGTTGTCTGATGTCCCTAGGTCCCGTAATGCTACGACGATGGTGTATGCCGACGATCTTGCCATGGTCTGCTCAGCGGACACGCTCTTACAGGCCCAGACTGCCCTGCAATTGGCGGTTGATGAGCTCTATGAGTGGGCGGGGGAATGGGGCATACGACTCAATGCCCAAAAGAGCGCTCTCATGTGCTTCACCTTGAAGACTAAACTCCCGGGTCTGCCTACGATTTCGTTGGGGGGTGAGCCTCTCACGTATCGTACGTCACACACCTTCTTAGGTCTGCGTTGGGATGGGCCGGTATTGACTTGGAGGAATCATGTGGACTACCAGCGATCATCTTGCATGAAGCGGCTGGGTATAATGAAGTGTATAGCCGGGTCCAAGTGGGGGACATCTCGGGATGATCTGCTGTGTTTTTATGAGTCTTTCATCAAGAGTAAGGTGGCTTATGGTAGTGCAGTGTATGGCTCGGCTTCGTCGTCAGTTCTTAGCCGCTTGAACCCTGTTCATAACACGGCCCTCAGGGTGGCATTGGGGGCTTTTTGTTCCTCCCTACCGTGTCCCTCCTAGCGGAAACTGGGACGTTGCCTCTGTCCTGGTCTCGGGTGTTGACGGATTGTAGGTGGGCAAGGCGAGTTGCTACGCTTCCTGGGAATCACCCGTTGTCGGGCCTGCATGCTTCGTCAAGGGTCTCCAGGAATGCACCATCGTGGCCTGTGAAACGGCGTCAGCCTTTCCTGGTGAGGAGCCTCCTCCACTATCGGCGGATGGCTGTGGACCCTCCCTCTCCCTCCCCGACCCCCTCTGTGTCTCCGGTCCCGCTGTGGGTTGATCTCACTCCTCGCGTCCGGGTTACCTTCCATGAAGGTTACCGGACGTCGACGGGTGCTGGACTTGCCCGGGCCTATTTTGCTGAGCTGGTGGGGTCGTGTTATCAGGGGCACTTCGGTGTCTTCACGGATGGTTCCTGCGTTCCTCAGGCCTCCTCGTCCGCGGCTGTCTACTACGAGGACCTCTCCCTCTGCCAGACCTGGAGGTTGTCAGGGCACCATCCCATCATAGCGGCGGAACTGTTTGCCATTCTTAGGGCCCTGGAGTTTGTGCGGTGTCATATTCGGCCTCAACGGGTCGTCTTGTACTCGGATTCCCAAGCCTCCCTCCATCTGCTCCTTGCGGCCCGCCCGGCTACATATCCTCGTCTTGTCTTCGCCATCCAGGAGTTGCTGGTTCACTTTTTAGGTCAACCGTGGGAAGTGGTCCTCCAGTGGGTTCCTGCACACTCGGGCATTCGTGGCAACACGGTGGCTGATGCTGCGGCGAAGCTGGCGCACGCTTCGGTAGAGGTCGAGTCGGTTGACATGGATACGAGGACACATGCCCGGATTGTCGGGCGGGCTAGTCGCGGACTTTGGGACAGGGAGCTACGGGTGCTGTTGCTACAGATGACCATGGGGAGATACCGATGGGATTCGTGCCCCCAGCCTTGGAGTCGACACCCCCTGCGGAAACTCGATGTCTCGCTGGCCAGGCTGCGTATTGGCCACACTGCGCTGTCAGCACACCTGTTCCGACTCCGCATGATACGGTGCCCGGACTGTCGCTGGTGTGGACAGCCCGAAACCCCTGAGCATCTGGTGGAGGTGTGTCCGCGGTTCTATAGTCACAGGGTCAAACTTAGGGACTCGGTTCGCCGTTTGTCGTCTCGGGGGTTCAGCTTAGGGCTATTGTTAGGCCACGGTGTCCAGGATGCGGGTGTGTGTTCTCAGCTCTCTCGTGCCTTATGGGTCTTCCTCTTGGCGACACATGTTGCCGACATAGTTTAAGGTCCCACTGACGGTTAGTCTTCTAGGGCCAAGCAGGTGGCATCCACCCGAAGGCCCTTTAATAATAACAATAACAATAACACAAGTATGAAGGAAATAGAGGATACAGTAATATAACACAGAGCACAAACATATATTATTCTTATTCCACAGTAACATATGATTATAAGTGCAATGTTACATCAGACATGGATAGGTAATTATATATCAGCACAATCGAGGATCCACGCATCTCAAGGGGAAGATCTTTGGCAGGATCTGACAGTCTTTGAAGATGTGGCTGCGTTGTATTCCTGATGACGGCCTGGTCCGTGGTGGTGGTCCTGCCATGTGACAGTTGCAGAGTTGGCGAAGACTTCCTTGGGGTCTTCTGAAGATCTGCAGGGTTGAGGTCTTATACGAATACGAGCCGTTTCACCAGTGTCTTACGCTCTCGTATCGTAGGACTTGAGTAGGGAGTAGTTTCACCAGTGTCTTACGCGGTTCATAACACATAGACGTCTCAATATATTAATAATGATGGATGATGGAATAAGTACAATAATTATTAGTACAAGAATACAGATCAAAAGTCTCGCAAAGATAAATAATCAATATTAGACAATACAATAGTGAGGTCAATAGACATATAGGTAAATCATTGTAATTAGGATCTCTCAAATAGATTTGCAGAGGGTGCAGAAAAGGTTAAAATACCGTCCGGGCCAAAAGGTTGGGCCGCGCATGCGCAGGGGGTAAGGTATGTGGCTGCGTAGAGACCCTCCCCTCTGAAGGACGTGGCTGCTATGGTAGGCCTATTCCCTACGACGTCCTGGACCGTGGTGGTGGTCCTGTCGTGTTGACGATGACAGAAGGCAGGGAAGAAGTTCCTTGTAGATCTTCTGAAGACTGTAGATGTTGGGGTCATACATGAAAACGAGCCATGTTCACCAGTCTCTTACGCTCTCGTATCATGGGATTACAAGTAAGGAGCCGTTTCACCAGTGTCTTACACTCTCTTTTACAATCCAGACCTATAGTAGGCTTGGATGGTTCGGGCATGTGGAGAGGATGGATGAACCAATAGAGATATCCCACTTGGCATGGTCGGCTCAGGGTTATTTCCGCATCCGATCTGTTTTAGGCTAGCCTATTTTCACTGACTTTACACTACTTTCACCTTCCGGGAAGCGAAAGCTTCCGAACAGCGAGGAACAAGGTTGAGCCGAATCGACCGGAGAGTCCGTCAGAGAGATGAACGGGAATGGTGAGTCCACTTCACTGAGCGGTGCATACACGCACCTAGTAACTGCCCAGTTGGCAACGCGCTTGGGCGGCTGGCAAACTCCACAACCCTACCCAAGCGTGTCTCACATCACTCCCTGTTTTCATTCATCCCTCCGGGACTCAAACCTATAATATGTGCGGTTGGGTCCGCTAGAGTGGAATGAAGGAGGATCTGAGCAGTGTTGCCACTTAACTTTATTTAACCCCTTCTGTACTGGCGCCGTCTCTTTAAACTTTATTCTAGCTGCTGGCTTAGACGATTGTATTCAGTTTATAAAGGGCCTCCTCCAATTAACAGGATTCGAACTATCTCACTTAACTGTTTTCACTACCACAGATCCTTCTTAAACCCCTTCAGACTTCATATGATGCAGAGGTTGCCAGATTAGCAATTAAGAAAATATTGTTCTCTCACTTATAATTACCTCTCCAAAATTAGTTTTCTGCCCACAGCTAACTCAAAGACAACTGCAGAGGTTGAAAGTGAGTAACTAAACTAAAGGTTTCTAAATACCCCTGATGGTACAAAGGCTTTAAAGTATCCCTAATAGGCTCACAATCGCGTCATATGTCGGAGAGGGTTAAACTGCTCAAAATCTTCTAAATACAGCTAGAATATAAATAAAATTATGTCGCCGGTACAGAAGGGGTTAAGTAGTACCAGATCCAACCACGTGTGAAAAGTACCAAATTATTCTAAAATAGCATCACTGCCTGGTTAAACGAACGTGTGGTGGACCTGGACAGTTGAACTGTCACAATATTGCCATTTCAGACATATCCCATGTAATAGCATGTCAATAAAGAATATTTCAATCATATTTCCTCACTGATTTCGTATTCAGGTCCAGATATTGACTATTTTGTCAAAAGATGTACCAAAGGTACTGGAGTCAAATGTACCAAATTTGGTACTTTAATACCAAAAACGGTAAAACTGGGACTGAGGAAGTGTAGCGGTGTTGGTAAGGGTAACTCGGTCCCTCTGCCTCAATCTCCAAGCAAAGTCGCCAACTTAGCGCCTATAGCGCTAGATTTCGAGATTTTTAATCACCAACAAGCATTAATTAAAGTACTATGAAATTTATAAATAGAAGTCAATGACATAGTATCATATTCAGAGGAATAACCGTTTTAAACACCTATTTTATCTCAATCCTGACTTAAGCACTTTTCTAGCATTTTTTCATAGTGAATCTAGTGTCAAAGGAAATTTTGAGTCGGCAGTTCTTGAAAAATGGAATAAAGATTGAAATATTTGCAATCGCATTCTCGAATTTTACAACTAAAAATTCGCAATCGCATTCACAAATATGGATAAGTTATATTCGTCCCATCTCTACTAGTACTACCTGGTACCATGAAGTTTGAGCACTGTTCTAAGACCTTGGCAACATTCTCAGATTATATCCAAGCCTCACATGCTGGGAGGAGGCAGTATTCCTCCATCTTTTGAGGTGGGAGGTTGTTATATATTGCGTCTGAAGCCATTTTGGCCACATTGCTTTGGACTGGGGGTTACATTTATGCTATTACCCTATGTTACAGTAGGGGTTATTACCCGGCACGCATGTGGATCGCACGAGGACTCTTATAGATGGTAACCTATGCTGAGAGCACTTGGCGGCTGTCGGCGGAAAGTCTCTCTAAGATCCTAGGCCTAGAAACTAAATAACACATTTAGAAGCAACCCCGAGTCAGTGCGCAAATTAAAAATAAACAAGAAAACTAAAATTTTTTTTTTTTTTAGGAGCATGATAATTTCCTTCCATTACTTGCTACCAACTACCTACATGTTCTCCACCCCCTATAACCCCCCTCCTCTAATTATCAGGCTATTTTCTCTATTATTCCCGATATTTATCGAGTATTTTCGAGCGGAGGACAAGTGGGAGAGAGAAGCAGGAGGCCGGTGTGAGTAGTGATAACATCCAAACCCAGTCTGAGTCGCATCCCCTAGGATCTCTCAGTAGCCAAGCAAGCGACACAGGATGAGGGAGGGTGGGGTGCGCTGTCTCGCGCACGCGTCTGGGCCATGATTACGACCTGTGCGCGACTAAAATATACACATATTCACCAGCCAAGTTGCTGTTACTGCGTCGCTGTTCGGCAATCAACTCCAACATAACCATCGATAAACACATAAATCCCTCCCTCAACACATTCCCCTACAGTACCAAATCGAATACCAGACCACAATTTACAACACCATCACCCAATAACACCCCAGTAGAACCCCACACCACCCCACACATCATTCCGGGTGTGGTTGACTTTCAACGACCACTGACGTCGGCCTGAGTTTGTCGATCAACTGCCCGACACAGACAATTACTGATTACTATCTAATAACACAAACCCCGAATTAACCTCATTCATCCTTAACGACATCCATCAACATAGCCCAATATTCCTCACCAAGCCCTCTATAACCCATCATCTCCAGACATCACCTTGTTGCGTCCTCCCAGAAAGTTCGCCCCCACAACATCCTGCGAGTGGTTGTGTCAGAAAAACCCTTTGTTAGGCTCTGACCACCTCCCGATCATTATGTACGACCATTGACCAGAACCAGTACTCACCCCAGCTAGCCACAAACCACACCATAATACAGCCCAATTATAAAAGTGAGCTAAATCTGGGAAACGCATTCACAAATGAGACAGTAACAACACCTTCACAACTATAAAACAGTACACCCATCACTCTAACGACATCAATAACAATGCTTGTACAGATTAGTCATTAATAAACTATGACAAAACGCTGACCGAAACACATTCCAAGAGGTAACAGAAAAAAGACAACCAACCCCAACTTCACACCAGAAATTCAAAAACCTACATACAGACAACTGCGACATACTGAAACAGTCTCCCAGAAACCCACACACAAGACAGCCAATCAACACCCCAAAACTAACAACCAAAATTTACAAGAAGACGCACACAAAAACTAAATTGGAATAACTTTTACAAACAATTGATCACAAAACAAACCCCAAAAACTACAAATCACTAAACAGCCTCAAACTTTCCAACAGCAACACAACACCAATCACATTGCTGCACTCACAACAGACTCTAATCATTCATGTAAACAACAAGCAAACACTCTCATCAATCCACTTCTCACATGTCAGCCACCTAAAACCTCACAAAAGACGACCGACGTGTAATCCGACGTAAGAGACCAATTCCCCACCATGAACCTGACTATACACCCGTCTACCAACATCACCAGACAAAGGCATATCAGTCAAACAATCCTCACGCACTCACCCGCCTGGTTGGCACTAGTAAACATAAGCAAGCATACACCTCAGACACCTGGGACAAGTCAGAAGGCATACGACAAAGCACTCACTAACATCTCAAACTACAGCTATTCACACAAAACACAATACCAGGACATTTGGAAGCATGGTATCATCATCCACATTCCCCAAACCCAACAAAGACCCCACGCTACCCTCCTCGCACCGCCCCATCACACTCCTTTGCTCCCCCTCCAAAAAGTCATGGAATGCCTAGTATTACAAATTAATTACACCTGACCTACCCCTAGCTCCAACACAACATGGCTTTAGGGCCACTGCTACTAAACTCAAACAGCTCTTCTCACAGACCTTACACAAAGTAGCTTTCGACGGCATAAACTCAGCTGAGACCACCACCAAGATCACTATTAGCCACACTGAACATTAGTAAAGCCTTCGATGCCATCCCCCGCACCACAACCTAAACAAACAAAATCTAAAACACAAACATGGCACAACAACCACAAAAAGGTGGCTGGCAAACTTCCTAGCAGGCAGATGTGCACAACGTAGCTTTTGCCGGTCAGTCATCTAAAATCAGAAACTTTCCAAACGGAGTCCCACAAGGATCCGTCCTATAGCCCGCATACTGCAATCTGGTAAATGCATGATATAACTACACCCAATATGCCCAAAATTAAACTTAGCCTCCTATGCAGATGACATAACACGCACATGCAACACACCATGACCCAAAAAGAGCAACAAGATCTCCTTCAACCCTATCTCAACACACTACAGGGCTGGTGCACTACCACCAGAATTAATCTAGCCACAGCCAAATCCACCGCAACCCTGCCCACAAGTTGGACAGAAACACGAATACATCCCTCAACTCAACATAAACAGACACACCCCTAACCACATTACACACACACCCAAAAATTCCTAGGAGTAACATTCTGATAACATAGGACATTCAAATCAGCACACAACAAACATTAAAAAGAAAATGACACCCAGACTACACCGCCCTCAGGTCACTTGCTCACACAAAAATTTGGACACAAACAAAGAAACTACCACCATCTAGTATATAAACAATACAATAAGATCAGTGATGGAATACGCAAGCCCAAGCATGGGCTTCTAACCTAGCTGAACAAACACATCATAAGACCTTACAGACTATTCAAAACAAAGCCCTGAAGATCATTACAGGCTGCACCAGCTACTTAACACCACAGATCACCTACAATCAAGAAACCCCCCCCCCCCCCCCCCCCCAAAATACCTCAAAGTCAAAGGAGCATCTGGACAGGAGAGGCAGTCAATTCATGGCAAGCAGCCTCCACGAACCCAAAGGGACCCACCCACTAAAACTACATGGCAAAACACCCAAAGACACCAAGAAATATCAAAACACCCAGAACACGGTATCACACACAATTATGGTCCTATCTCCCTCCCTGCCCACCCCGAACCAACTTCCAGAAGCACCTCCATACTCATATCTCTCACCGATCCAGTCCACTCACTCACAGAAAACACACCGCTGCATGCACGACCTCCCGAAATCCATCCTTCCGAAGTCAGTCCCTTCCTCGCGAGGACAGAAGTCCAACCTGGCCAGGCTGAGATGAGCGGACACCATCTCAGCTCTCAGATGAGGCTATCAGAAGGGACTGGATGACTCCGTTTGTCGACGCCTGCCCGGGATGTATAGCCAGCATCGGACCATACCACTTAAACACATCATAGAAGACTGCATTTCACACAACCACTTACGCCAACAACCACAATCTACACTCAAGGCAGAGCTCTGTGGGAAAGCCCAATCGTGGCCATGGCCTTTCTCAGGGACTCGGGGGTGTTCGGCCAGGCAGCTTGAGGGAACAACAACAACAAAAAGACCACTTGTTTTATTGCTTTACCACGTTCCTATTGTTCATATTAAACAGTAAAATAGGCGCATATGGATAAGTATTAATTATAGTATAGTGGGTAAATTAACGATATTAGTGAGGAATGAATTTTCATGAATACCTTAGCATGGGGGCATGGCGTATTATGACAGCTTGGGCTTAGCACCTGTACAAGTTAAGAGTCAAAGGCATAACAAAAAAACAAAACAAAAAATCTGGCATTCAAAACAAAGCAATAATGTGATTAGGTGCAAGCCTAAATTCCCCTCCATTACTTTCTACCACTACTACACATGTGCCCCCACCCCATCCTCATTTATCAGCTCATGGTTTTCATCTTACTGTTTTCTCCCGCTTTTATCGGGTAATTTTACCGCGCGAAGTTCCCTTACGCACGCTCTCTTTAACATGGGCGAGGCAGATAGAAGGTCCTTGCGACACAGACACTTCTACTCAGTAGGCAGTCAGGGGTGCTCTAGAGCTCGGGAGGTCAATGGGTATTCCCCGCCCTGGCTCTCGCCTCATGATACGACCGGGATGCAAAAAAATGATGTCTTTGTCACCCCCAAAAGGCTATTCTCCCTTCTTGTATTGCTCTTAAATGTTTCATATTAAAAGAAAAATAGGGGCATAAGGAGAAGTAATAAGGAATATACTTGCTACCGTAAAGTGGGGTAACTTCGGACTAGGGTCATAAATTAGGACATCGGCGATAATAAGTAATTAGACATTGTCATTACTATATGGATTTTTTTGTTTTTGTTTTTTTTTTTTGTGGGGGGGGGGTTTTCGGTTTTAGAGAAATGGCAAAGGAAGAGCATGTAAAAGACCTAGGGAACTGACATGAGTATATGTTCACTAAAAGAAATATTATATATGTGACGAAAATATGTACATTTTTCGCTACCCTGGCCAGAGCTTCTATCACCCTGCAAGAAATTTGTTGTTATGAATGATGTGGGTGAGTCGATATAATTTTTGAGTAACATTACCAGAGACAAAAATCCCACCCAAAGGAAAATTGGTTACACTTGTATAACGCTCTGAGCTAGAACAGGATCATTTAACGGATTGTGTTTAAAAAAAAAAACATGGTAACTTCGGACATGGAACAAAAAACAACGTTTGGTAGTTATTTTGGCCCTATGAAAATCATTCATACTTAGTTGTACATCATTAACAATGGTGGGTAAGAAGAGCAAATCATCATTCTCCTGAGTCCAAAACCACATAAAAATATGATACTATGCTAACCAATGTAGGTATTTCGGATAATTCTGGAGTATATAAGGTAAATAAATTAGGAGGAGGCATATAGCTTGTCCGAAAAAAAATTATCTGCCGAAAGAAACACCAAACAAAATACTGTTATACATATAAAAATGCTCAAATTCATAAAATGTGTATATGCAGTGATATATTTATACATAGCTATATATGTTTCAACTAGGCCTAGTTAATTTTCGAGTTTAGTGATTTGACAGCAGTGGTTTAGTTTTCCTGCTCAATATTTTCTAGGGAGTGAGCACGATGCCTAACGAGAACAGATGCAAAACAGAATATATGTTAAAAATCGGTGATATATTCCCCATCCTCTCATGATTTATACAGGCCTAAAAGTCATGGCGTGTGCATTTTCCACTATAACATCAGCCACAGAAATAAGCATAGCAATAATAAAAATATTCATATAAAATAGTAGGAAGCCGAAGAATATGAATGAAATAAGGCCACAAACGTAGGTTCCACGAATGTTCTCCTCCGTTCGTCCGAAGTTATCTCAGGCTTTCTTGGCAACCATTTTCCATTAAGAAATCACCTACGTCCGAAAGTTATCAACTTTTCAAGCAACCTTGTGAGAGCATAATTGTAGGATAAGGATAGCTCTCTTATTATAGGGGTTAATGTTAGGAGGCTTCCTGGATTACGGCGCCACTACCATCCATACATCACTTGACCTAGTTAAATCTCTATAATGTGTTTAAACTCAGGGAGAAATTGTTTAAAACCGAATTCGAAAAATGTCCGAAGAAATTACCGCATTTTACGGTATATGGTAAATATGAATATTTTAATTCAGGAATGAACCAACAATACCTTTGACATGTAGGGAATTTTGAACATACCATAGCTTAGCCCACTTTAAAGGTTAACTCTTTTGGATGCTCCGGGGGTTGACTGTTTAGTATTCAGAAATACAGTAGAATTCTCTTAACCCTCCAGACCCCCGGCCCTTAGCTCGCGGACTGGACGTGGTTCCCCGGGTGTTTGGACGATTATTGGGCTATGGTCACTCACCTGGAACTCAATAAAGAGGGCATGTCTTGTTATGAATAAGGAAAAATAAAATGTTTCACAAACCTTCACTCCTTGTAGAATGCCCGTTGAGGTAGAGGTCTCTAGCCACAGTGGTTGCATAAGGGCCGAGAGTGGGAAGTAGAGTGAATTTTTCGGCGGAAAAAAATACTTCCCGCGTTCGGATGCGTCTGCCCCGGCCCCGGCTACCACGCAACTAGCCGCTCGTCGCGCCCATCGGGTTTGCCTACCATAGACGACTTTAGTGAGTTGATATTGACAAATGTGATGATTATTTGATAGCTTTATAGTTATTTTGAGGCCAATGTATATAAAGGTGTGTATTAGGGTATCAGTCCCCCCCCCCAACTAATATAGTTTTGCGATTTTCACTCGATACCGTACGTTTTATTAGTAATTGAGGTAGGGTTATTGTTCTATTAGGCACTGATTGTTTCGGTATCACCAGGTGTTTATTATACTTTGGAGCCAATCAAAATATTAGGTCTTGTGTCACTTTCACTTTGGTAACGGCTTTAGAAGTGTCACGGTGCACTGATAATGCTAATTTCAACTCGAGTACCGTAAGTTTTTATTAGTAATTGAGAGTAGGTTATTGTTTATAATTCGGCACTGATTAGTCGTTATCACAGGTGTGTTATTATACTTTGGCCAGCAAATATGAGGTCGTGGTGGCACTTTCCACTTAGTTATATGCTTTGTAAACGTTTTATATACAATTGATTGTGCTTTTTTCAGTGATTTATATATTTCTATAGGTTCTAATCATATGAAATGTCACTTTATTATATGACATTTATGGTTCACTGTCACATCTTATTATGGTGTTATTGTAAGTTTGTATCAATTTTCTCATAATACATTTGATTTTTGTATTAGAAATAAATTGTTTTACTTCCACTTATTGCCCCCCTATATATATATACATATTGTCCCACTGTCTTTGGTACTCTTCACTATGATTAGAACTCCGGCTTGGAGTGGTAATCAAAGAAGCACACCTTTAGGCACAATGGTGACGCACCTTGCACTCCAAACACTCCATGGTGGACTTTTTCTCTGACCTCGCCCTCAGCCTGGTGTTGTAGCAGACATGCTGGCTTTCTTTATGCTGCTGGTGTCAGAGGCAGGGAAATGAGACTGTGCATATTCATGTAATAGGCACAGTGCAAGCGGTCAGTAGCGGCGGGCCCAGCATGTGCCACTTTGCCCTCTGTGGAGTACCATACTTCTCAAGGAGCATCCTTCAAACACCTGCTTTTGGAACCTCCGCAGGATATGGAACTTCCTGGGTGTGTTCTCAGTCCGAAGCTTGTATATTATTGTAGACATGCAGAATGGATCTGACACCACACTGTGCAGATAAGAACTTTTGGTACCATCTGCACGAGGTACGCAGACAGTCACATGATAGCCTATCTGCATGTCGGACTTGTCCACCCAGCCTCATGTTGATGTAGTCCAGGACAGCATCGGGATTGGGGTCACCCTGGCCTGGGTGCGGCGATTACACATTGCCAGTCTCCACCATTTCCCCATTGTGGACGGTGGTAAGGAGGTTGAACTTCCGCTGGTCGTGCCAGTGGATAGCCAGAATGGGCCCCGACTTCTTTCGGACACTCACTGCCTTTCTTGGTCCTGGAGGGAAAGGTGGCATGCCCTTCCTTCTCCCTCCTACTGTGCCCACAGTCCCCCTCTTGCGCTCATGGACGTACTTTGAGAGAGTGACGGACGTGTAGTAGTTGTCCGTGTAGGAGGACGTGATTGTTATGGGAAATAGCGGTCCATCATGGCTTGCACCCACTGCTCCGCCAAACCCAATGACGGGGTCCCACAAGCACGTCACCTTCCTTTCCGCTGTAGACACAGGAAGTCCGGGACATAGCCAGTTACGGCAGTCGCACAGCAACAAAGAATTTTATGCCAAAGCGAGGTCTCTTTGAGGGGGATGTACTGCGGAAAGCTGAGCTTTCCCCGGATACAGCGCAAGAGACTCGTCAATGACTGAGCTTGCGGAAGGGCTTGAAGAGGGAGGAGAAGCGGTGTGTCGCATCATCTCGTACAACGTCCTAATCTGCCACAGCTTGTCTGGGCCGTGGAACGTCGGTGTTGGTGAGCAAGAGGGAGCGCTGCGAGGATGTATAAGTGGTACCGGGCGCGAGACATATAGTTTCCCGAAGGCAGGGGTGGATAGTGAGATCCATTGGTGATTCAATCGTCAGGCAAACCTAGGTTTCTTTGACATGAAGGGCATTAGCATGGCGAGTGCCAAGGTTTAGAACCATGAAACTAGTGATGAGTGCACTTCGGTCCACTGCCTCATGTGGCCCTTGGTCACCTTGGTCAAACATGTGGACCTGGCATTGCTGCTGCTGCTTGTTTGTCTCCTTGATGGACAAATCAGCGGGAACAGCTACTCATCAAAAAAGGCCTCAAAAAAAGCTCAGGTGGTGGAGCATTGGGGCCTGTGGGAAAATGGGGGTAAGCCTGAAAACCCTCCTGTACCTCACTCAAAAGCTGGGCCACATCAGGGTTGTAATCTTCCCCGTCAGCCCGTTCTTCCCACTGGAAAACGTTAGAATGGGTTTTGGCGACGCACAAGAGGAGCTCCAGGTGGTGGCCCAGCACGCCCACGGCCAACTAGCGGGAGGTGCGCGCCCTAGGAGCGCGGCGACAGGGCGGCGGCCAGGGCGGGCAACAGCACGACGCCCCCGGGGGTGGAGCGAATGGGTTGAGGGGTCGTCCATGTCCATGTAGGCGTCGTCAGAGGTGGTCATCTTGCCCTGACCGTGGACCGTGTCATATAGTCATGGGCCAGATTCATCTGTGAGGTGCCCTTCATCGTCAGTGTCCCCCACATAACTATTTTTTATGGCGGGGAACGAGTGATGCGTGCGTGCGGCGTGCGGGGGGGGCGAGGTGGGGAAGGAGTGGCAGGTGAGGCTATGTCCCCCCGAGGTTCGGGCCTCCTTTGCCTGCGACGAGTTGGCAGGAAAGCAATGTTACACTGTACCCCCCCACTAGGCCCAGGTATTGGTTGATGCGAAGCTCAAAAACTTTCGATCAGGCAACAAATGTTGAAGGGTGGAGAGGTGGGGAGGACCGTGGGGAAAGTCTGCGGGGCCGTATGGATGGGGCCGGCAGGGGTGGACGCCCGCGGGAGCCTCGAATCAAAGCCCGCCTAGTTTTGCTGTCCCTTTTTCACATATGGCCTGCCTTTCCCCTTTTCGGCAGCAGTATGTCTCCTGTCGGGGGACCTAGGAGGCAAATAGGCCGAAAGGTGGTGGGTCCTCAACCCTTGGCAGTGGTGGGAGGTGGTGGGGAAGAAGGGCGGGAGCGCCGGGTTCCTCTTGGGTGGATTTGGGTGTAGATAAGGGAGACAATGGCGGGCGGATGAGTCACCACGCTCACCGATCACGTCACAGACTGCCTCATCCTCACCAAAGTCTTTGGTCTTCTTCCCTGGCTAAAGAGGCTCCGCCTTCTCAAGTCCCACCGTGGTCTTATAAAAGCGTAGCGTGGAAAGGCGATTTAGCTGGCGAAGGGCTGGGAGTCGTGTCACTCAAGTGAAACTTGGAGATTGACCTTGAGCTATCCCACTCACTCACTTTCCCCACTTCACTCTCTTCACCTTCAACAGCTTCCGTGAAAGCTGTTACATCACCTTCATCACTCTCATGTTCACTCGCAAGTCCCCTAAATTGAGTACCATTGTCACTGTCATCGCCATAATCACTCGACTTATAATTTGACGAATCATCACTGTCTTCATTATCAACAATATGCTCTCCTTCAGCACGCTCATAAAGTCTCAATGTCTCCTGGAGATAACACATTTAGGAGGTGTCGTCTGCGTAAGACGCGACGAGCTTGGGCGGGCGTCGTAGGGAGCACGGTATCGGACACAGCGGAATCACTTTTGGCGTACTATCCATGATGGCGTCGGGGTAGAGACTGATGCTGTGGCGTAGTTCACGTCTGGTGGCGCTGTCTACCACCCCACAACATCAAAAATTTACGCGCGCCATTCGAAAGCATATACTCAAGCACACGGAGCCTCAGAACCCTACCGGGTTGGGGGGGTGTTTGTTATGGGTGCCTCAGAGCCCAACCGGGTCTGGAGGGTTAAATCTCATAATTACCTCTCCAAAATTAGTTTTCTGCCCACAAATCGCTCAGACACCTGTAGAGGTTGAACTCTAAACTAAGGTTTCTCATCCCTGAAGTCAAAGGTTTTTAGTATTCCTGAAACGCCGCAATCACGTTTGGTGTGCGAAAGGGTTAAGCTCAGTTCATGTGATTAGGGAAAGGAAACAATATAACGACCTGACTTTGTTGTCAAAGAATAGCCTTTACATAATATGAACAATATGTACATATCACATCTTAACTGGTTGCTATAAAATTAAACTCATTTTAAACATTTGTCAATTGACTGTTGTTGTTGTTGTGTATCTATCTAATCCTTCAGCATGTTACACTTCTGTATTTTCATTTGAAGAAATTATTAAATCAATTTGGAATGGCCGTGAAGATATACAGGTATTTCATACGCTTTGAATTTTAGGTCTTCCTTAGGTACCGTAAATAAATTTTTAAAAAGTTTAGACAAAATAACAACATAACATTGTACTGAGGGGTTAATGATGCAAACAGGCTTGTATTATCTGACATTTATCTTGTTAATCCTTAAAATCATATGATGTCCATGTTTAATTCTGAATATATCCAGACATATTCAACTTAGAGTTATCGAGCTAATTTAAGATATCTTTTAACTCATTTATTCTAAGGAGTTCTTTCTTAATTGAGTAAAATTCTCTATTAAGTTGAATCAAAGTCAGTTGACAATCTTATTACTGAGCTGCTGAATATTATATTAGCTACTGGAATAAAGGACAATACTTCCAGTCCAATACATATTAAATGCAATTTTAAATAATATTCTAATAAGAAAATTGGTTTCATAAAATTAAATACCAATTAAGTTGATAATTTACAAGATAAACTAGAATACAGCATATATTATTTCAATATTCTGCTGA